>VRLP01000930.1:0-165155 GCA_009660295.1 Lophius piscatorius
GTCTGTGGAGCCCTGAGATGGTCAGGGAGGGCATTCCACAGACGAGGGGCAGCAGAACAGAAAGCCCGATCACCCATGGTGCTGAGCTTAGTCCGGGGAAGGAGGAGGCGGTATGATAAGGTAGAACGGAGGGATCGTGTTGAGGTCAGTGGGGTGAGTAGTTCTTTTGTCAGACTGTTTATGATTACTTATATTTGATTATAAAAAGTCTTAATGGAGCGAATGTACAGATGTCTGTGGAAATTAGGACAAACCTTGAAGAGTTTTCTGACTCCGGTTAACTCAGAGTTTAAGTATAAATCCTCCCTAAAAACCCCCAAAAATTAAACATTTTAAACTGAATGATGATATTAACATTTATTTATATAACCTTTCCAAAATGAACTTACTAAATGCTTTACTCTGTTAAAACAGGATCAAACAAAACAGAAAAAAGCAAAAAATAAATAACAATAAAATAGAAACACTGATAAGAAGCATTGTCAGTGACATAGAATAAAGATTATAAGTAAAACATCATACTACAAACATGAAAACAATTGGCATTAAAATCACACCTTAGAATGAAAGAAATGCTTTTATGAAGGTATTTGGAATTAGAGCATCGTGGATTTGGTACGACCCGGATCCTCGGGTAAGGAGTTCCACAAGAGGGGGGCTTTAACTGCAAAAGAAAAAAAACAGGTCACCTTTAGTCTTGATCCGGAGTTCAGGAAAAAACAGCTTTGTCTCAAACGAAAACACTTCTTATTGTTTATATTGTCCTGTGTTTGATGTCATCCCATCTGCAGCCCAGTCCATCTACCTCAAGCCTCAGCTCCAACCACTCTGCCTCGCCAAATGTGACCAGCTCAGCCCCGTCCAGTGCCAGAGGTGAGACGGCCGCTCTTTCTACACGACTAAACACTGCGATGATTTACCGGACACATTAATCCAGAGTGAGTCACACAGGGGAAGGGGAAGGAGGTTCAGCCGGAAAAAAACGAGCACAAGGAATGAACCCTTCCCCTTCTGATTACCCAGTGTTCTTTCAAACCACGGCCACGTCCTGTGCGGCGAGGTCAGACGATGAAAAGAGAGACATGCGAAGCGGGGAGATGATGTGAGGAACTAAGGAGAGACAGCAACGAGGAGAGGGAAAGTAGAGAGAATATGAAAATGTGATGAAATCACAGATCCAGATGGTTTGACACGTAAAACACTGTTTGAAGGAAACACGGTTCAAATGCAAGACGGAGCAAGACGGGATTAAGGCTCCAGCTTAGATTGCTGTACAACCTCCAGTCCAACCCAGACCGAGCTTCCCTCATGCTTGAAAGCGAATAGCCAGAACATTTTCTGCTTGTTCTCAAACGTGTTCCAGCTTCAAACACCATAAAACCTATAATAATATGACGTTTATGGAGGCGAATACACTCCCCTCTGGCAAGCTGCAGGCAGCGGGCGCCACCCTTATAAAAGCGGCCTCCTTCTACCCATAAAGCCTGCGGGGAATTATTGCTGCCCCGCTATCTGAATGAGCGCCAGCACTTGCGATCTCATACTCATGTGATAGACGTCCAAGTGGTTTCACATTCGGTAATGGAACAAGATCTTCACAATGCTGCTGTGAAAATGCTGTAAGTGAGTGTTTAGGTGTGTTTGTGTGGCCTTCTGTGTGTGTAACGGTTTAGCATGTGTCTGGTGTGATTGTCCAGTCTAATTGAGGAGTGTGAGTGTGTGTGTGTGTGTGTGTCTGCGTGTGTGGGGCAGGGGAAAGCCATTTATCACGTTGTGAGCCAGAAAGGCCGAAAGAATGGCGGAGAGGCTTGCAGGGACAAATGGAGATTGGTCTCCCTTGATTGCCAGTATTTGGGGGTAATAGTCTAACACCTTGCTGCAATTTGCTCCTTGTGCGTTTGCACTTGATCTCCTGTGTGTGCTTTTGTGTGTTACCTCCCTAACTCCTCACATCGTCTGCTCAAGGTTCACCCCAGATGGCAGAGAAACACAAGCATTCCAGAGAAAACACATGTCTGTCTCCACGAGAGAGACCAGTCAGTGCCATCTTCCCCAACCCTCTGGACCCTGCACAGGTCAACACACACACGCACACACACACACACACACACACACACATTCATCACCCAGGTGTGGGGGATATAATCGGAAGAAAAGGCACAATAAAACCATAAATGAAATCCCACTGGCTCTTGTTCCAGTATAATGAGGAATGAATTTTAAGATTCAACTCTATGCTTTCAACTTTTAAGTGATTAGACAATAAGGAATTATGTGGGCTAGGCTGAGGTTAGTTAACGAATGTGCTGGTAATGACTCTGGGTAATGACTCCCTGTTTTGTAAAAGATGCATTGGAGGTAGTAGCTGAGGCGAATTGGACATCTGTATAAAAACGAGGTGGCAGGATAGGACAGGGATGTGATTTTTTGTGGACGTATCATTTATTCGGCCCAGCTAGTAGCAGCCATTTCCTGCGACAGCCTTGCAGCTTTTATTTTCCTTACAGGAACGGCTAACAGCGGACTAGTTTTTAACCGTGGGAAATTAAGGAAACATGTCGCAGCTTCACCAAAGAAGTGTTTGGACTCACTACAACTCCACAGCGAAGGTTGCTGAGGCTTTGTAGTGGTTGGAGCAGTTTGTTACACCAAACCGACGGACAGAAAATGAATCCCCTCAAAGTAAAAAATAATGTAAACTGCCAAAAATATAAACTTTTAGGATCCTCTGTTTCTATGTGGAATTACATTTGGGACGTCATTAAAGGCAAATGTAACTTGGGAAATCTATCCTGTAAGCAGATGGCCGTAAATGCTGTGTTTATTTATTTATTTCTGTATTTCTGTATGAGGGTGATGGAAGTGGAGCACTAATTTGTCATCTGTAGCTGCGGTTGCACTCCTGGTAATATATGGAACCTTGTTGTGGTTTACTCATCCTGGTTTCTATTTATGTCCCTGAAACAGTTGAGTATTGGGATATGATGGAATCGTCATCGTTGCTGCTGCCTTGTCCACGGATCCTTCATGTTGACACGATAACTCAAAACTCTTCAGACCTAACTTCCTAACCATTGGTCCGGCTTAGTCCAATTTGGTGAATGGGGGGGCGCAAATAATTTTGCACACCGGCCTAGTTGGTTGCAATTGAGATGTGAGATGCGACATGTTTCCTAAACTTCCCACAGTTAAAAACTAGTCCGCTGTTAGCCGTTCCTGTAAGGAAAATAAAAGCTGCAAGGCTTTGTTGGTCTTTTTCTTCTTTTTCTATTCATATTATTCAAATTCAATGATCTAAAAAAAACTGAGTTCATAAACACAACTATCATTTAAAACTTGTATTTTGCCTTTGCTCAGGTTGTTTTAGTTAAATTCAGTTTGAGACCCAATTTAGTATCGGATACACAAAAAAAGAGGAGAGGAGAGTTGGGCTCAGATAAGTTTCCTTCTGGGGTAGAAAACAAGGTATCCTATCCCACGTCACACCCTGTTGACGTGGGATATTTTTAAGTCAGCCTCACTTTCTTTTTTAAAAACAAAATCCAGTGGAGTAGGTTACTGTTCCAGGAACTAGCAGGAACACCATGTTATGGCGGTTTCCTTCTCTAGCTCAAGGGCAAGACATAACGCAATCACACTCTCTCCTCGCGGACAAAGCTGCTCCAACAGACGGATAAAGCTTGTTTTTCATCTTTTCTGGACGGCACTGAAAGTACTTCATGTGCCGTCTGCGTTGAATACGTTTTAGGACTTTGTGACGCTATACAGTTAGCTGATAATGGAGTTTTTATTATTGGAAACATTGATCACTTGATTCCTTACAGGGTGAGAACACGTTGCTATTTTCACTTTTCAGATGAAGGGTAGGAGGTTTTCCAAATATCCACTTTAAACATAAAGGTCATTACAAATAAAACGCTCTCCCTCGTCAGCCTGTGTCCGCCTGCTCTGTTAAAATTATTACGGAAAGATTTCACACCTTGATATTATTGTTCCTACTTTCCAATATCCAATTATTCCCCTGACATTTACCTGTCGTCCCAAATACTCTCGTGGTGCTTGTGTGCGTGTGCTCAATTTTGGTGTGGGCTTGTTGTTTTTCTTCGTGCAGAGAGTTCCTCCTCATCAGATGGGCGACGGCACCTTACCAAGGAGTGACCCCAACCTCTCGGCACCAGATAAAGGTAAAACCTTCAGAATCTCTCACATGCTCACGATTCTCCAAATTGTCAGAAACTAGGGGAATGCCAATAACTGCATTATTGAAAAGGTCATGTGACCTGTGTTAGGACCTGCGGTTAGGACCTGTGGTCCTAACTTTTTATTTCTTGCAGGAGAAAGCTACCTGAGTGCATATGTGTGTTATAGTTGTGTAGCTAGACCTTGTTTTTTTTTTGGCTGCAAGGTAAGCCCACTTAGAAAAGCATCTTCCTTATAAGGAAGGTGCCCGTAACCCCATATACTGGAAAAGGGGAAGTGACGTCACATATCCTTTGATTTTTGCCTCAGCGAATGAATTCCGATGCCGATGAATTTTATTCCTCCTCTTTTGAGGGTTGCCTGCTTCAGTTCATATTTTTGAATTTTCACCGTTTTAAGAAAAAAAAAAAAATCATGCCTTTGTAGAAACCGTAGAAAAAAGCGCTGCAGACACATCCGCTCCAGAAGAATATTAGAACCAACAGATATATTGTATTAATGTGCTCCTCCCTGTTTGTATATAGATATATATACAGAGTGTTTATTAAGTTTCCCAGCATGGGACCATTAAGCTCTCTTCAGTGACGCGCCGTCAGGCCGCAGCAGAGACAGACATCTTATCAGTCACTCACCGATACCTCCACCGTCATCCATGTTGGCGGCCGTCTGTCCAGATATCCCGTCTGTTTGTGTCGGTGTGTGTGTGTGTGTGTGTGTACATGTGAGACCACAGAGAGAATGGAGGCATCTGTCTTCACAGAGCTGCTTCAGGGATGCACCCACCCACCCACACACCCACACACACACACACACACACACAAACAAACACACACTCTGAAACACTCCATTTTCTTCCGACCCCCAACCAGACACACCATAAAGATTGCAGCATTTCATAGTCCTTCATCCTTAAAGAGTCTTGAAATGCAAGGTGCTATTCCTGCCGCGCGGATGGACGTGGGTGACATTCATATTCATTAATATGTATGATTGAATATGTATTAGTGATGCCCCCTCTTTGCTGAGCCCAGGTCTAGTTGATATGCATATTTTTGGAGTTTACCGATGAAAAATGTGCCTCAAAGTTGATGTATGATAAAAAAAAACAGAAGAGTTAGGTCGCTTTTTTGTGCTGAACCTTTGCAAAAAACTGCGTTTCCTCCCACCGCGAGGGGAAAGAAAGCCGCTTTCAAACACCTTTGTGAAATAATTAGGAAGGAGAGCGGATGAAAACACATTTTAAATATAAAGAGTGAGGAGTGAGTTTCCTTGTGAGCCGCGCACAAACTAGCACCTTTTCTATTTACCTCACGTGTGACCTGTGAAGAATGCAGCGAGAGATAGATGAACGCCACAACATGCTGACATGACACCTTTCCGCGGAACAACAATGTGGCACAAGTGCCAGGATTGACAGTAAACTTCGGATTGAGTCAAAGTGCTGTTTGTTGCATCATATCGTTAACAAGGGCCGCGCTTCTTCTCATGAATAGGTCAAATGCCGAGAACAACGTCAGAACGTTGAGTGTGACAAGGATTCGCTTTAAATTAGTCGTGACGTCAGTGAACTTCCTGCCAGCTGACAAACTGCAGATGTTTTCTGGCATTTACTTCGGGGCGATTCATACATCTGCTCAAAACTGCAAAGACTTAGCTTTGCATTTTAAAATTGTTCCTGTTTCCACACGACCCTGACAATGATCCACGTGTGAACAAATCCACAAACCGAACCTACATAATCAGACCTTTACAAAATTATCATCGCTGTCTTTGGCCACATTGGCAACAAAAAAAAAATTCCTTAAAACATTTTATGTTTATGTGTTGTGTGGTCAACATCGTAAGCAGCTGTAGTATGCATGCCAAGCCACTAGTGGGCGATAGTGGGCCGTCTGTCAATATTCAGTACAAAGAAAAGACACGTAGGAGTATCGATGGATTGCAGGGCACTTCAGAATTCAAAATCTTATTTTCTTATGTCTGAACCAGAGAGAAGACTGCAATTTTCTTTTCCATGGTCAATATAATCAAGGAAGTACTTCATGGTTACTTCAGGCGGAGGCTTGACTGTAGTTACATAGGATTATAGTTGAGAGGCTAAAAAAAAGAAAAAGCAGGGAGATTTCTATAAAAAGTGTCGTCGGTTCAGTGAAGTGTATTTGAAATGTTTAGTGCAGCCTGTTTTCACACCACATGTGGAAGTGCTGCCTCGCACCGAATAATTATGCCTCGCACTTCTGTTTCCTACATCCACGAACGCAGCATGGAACCAAAATAGGAAAAAAAATAGCCCGGGAAACTATGATGAAACGCGCCGTAATTCTTGTACAGCAAGTGAGTCAGACGAATGTGAACTCATTACTTTTTAATGCAGAGTCGGTGACCTGCACACGTCGGATGCTTTACGCATCTAATTAGTCTAAAAACGAGCCAAAGATGCGCCTCCATCCGAAGGTCTGTTCTGCTGCTTGACCTTAATGTTGCTGCAGCCAAATGCCAGCGTTTCTGGGTAAGAACAAAGACAATAAATGTGGAGTGAAATCGTCTGCAGTATCTGTGGAAAGGGCAGCGCAGACGAGGCGAGGAGGAAGAAAAAACGGAACAACAAAGAGCGGCGGCACGTCAAAGAATGAGGCGCCGCACACGTCCGATAATAGAAATAAATAAGAAACAATCAAAGTTTTAGAAAGAAATGCTTTTGGTTCATCATTATTTGCCTAATTCAGAGAGTTTGATTTTCATGTAGTGACTAAACAAAACGGCTGATGGTCGTCAGATTGTGCTTCAAATATCTCCACATCCTGATCATCCCTTTCCCTCTCCCCCCTCGGTCAAATGTTCATTCAGGGTTAATGTTGGTCTCTCTTAAGTTCCGGGGGGAATTTATTATGACCCGCCAACTATAAATCTAATTGTTACAGGTTAATTCACCTGTCACTTTCTAAACAAATAGACGACCAGTACTTCTCTTCTGCTTCTGAAGTCACAGCCAATCAGTGAGCCAGCTCTAGCTTTATCTCTGCCTAGCAACAACAATCCCACCCCAAAAAAATCTGATTGGATGACTCTGTTTCGATGTTTTCAGGATAGTAGCTGTTTCTCTTCTGAAACAAACCTGGTAGAAATTGAGTTAGAAAGGAAATGATTATTAAATGAAAGTAAAATAATATGACATTTTTTTAAATGAAAAGGTTATATTTGAAAATGTGCAATAATAATCACAACTAATAAGAGGGAAATCAGTCTTTCATCAATGAAACTCACAAGGCTTTGTTTTTTTGTGATGAATTCAGTCAATTTCCATAAGAATCCCGATGAATAAATAAACTTAGACACTCCCTTTTTATTAACTTACCTCAGGCCGTCATTCATGTACGCGGTCTCTCACAGGTTTGATGTGAAACCAGTATAGTCATTCCCAGGGCTGAAACCGTGTCAATCTTACTCAGCGGTTTTCATACCATCCACCTGATGTGCCGGATTCCTCTGTGTTCTCCATGTGGTTTGGTGTAATCCCATTACCTGTGAAGTGACTTGTGATGTTTCTGTCTACTCCAAGTGAGACCCACACCCAGTAGCTGGAGCCTCGACAGTGTCAAAGAGGGCGCTCCTTCCTTCTCTGACTCTGTCGGCAAAATGCTATGCCCTCCCATACCTCCTAGGCCACCGCACTCAGGTAAACCGCCCGATCACGGCCAACTCCCCAATGAAGAATGGTACTAATTCTCGTTCTCTGACTTTTGACACCTGGTGATTCCTCCACCTCCTCTGACTCTGACATTTTCCAATCTGCGGCTTTGCGGCTGTCTCCTGGCTGGCTAACGTCACCCACACACACAAACACAGCTTTTTCTGCACTAATTGGCTCGGAATGCTGATATTTTCAGGTTTGCTTCATAAAGGTGTGAAAATGGGGCTGACGTCAATCCCGATTGAAATTCCATTCAATTCCTGGATTTCTATTCCTTCCAGGCCCCCTGAGAAATGCACGCCATCACATCCCAACAACTGTTTTCCCCGCCATCGATCCCAGCAGTGCTTTACATATTTACTTACAGTATTTACAGATGCAGCAGACTTGACTCATTCCCCAGTGCTTTCTGATATATTATATCGCCCAGAAGCGTAATAAGCAGATGGATTGTTTTTCCTGCTTCATTTTTCCTGTCCTCATTGCAGAAAGCCATAGCAGCTGTTGGATGTAGAAACAGCTTAGGGCGGGCTCAAGGACCTGCAAAACATCAGCGCCTATTTGACTCATTAATGCTTTGAGCTGCCGGCCCTCTCAGCTCAGTTTATGTGTTTTTCTGACTCACACTGTGTCATTTGGGTGTGCGGAGGAAAATTGCCCCTTAATTCTAATGTTCTCCTTCTCTCATCTGTTGTCAGCAGGTTCCTCCGCTAAAAACATGAGGTCGCTGTCCCCCGTCTCCACCTCCAGATCGCCGCAAAAGGTTGGTTCCGTTTCTATCAGTTTTTTTCCCTGAGTAAGCCAGACCTTGCATGGCCTCAGCCTCAGGGGGCCTTTGTCCCGCACTGCTGGCGTCCTACCGGCCAGCCCCTGGGTCTTTATCCGACTTTATGTCATCGGAAGGCCTGGGAGCTTCGTATTAGTGTTCACTGAAGCTGTTAATCGCTCCAGTGCTGCTGATTTTGTAGTTTTTTTTTTATGACAGAGGTGTCACACGAGGACACAAAGCAGGGCCGGCTTTTTGTTCATAGTTTCTAAATGTGCACCTGGAGGATGGCGACCGGTGTCAGCGAGGCTGTCGCCTGGGAAATATACAAAGAACCACACGTTCCAGAGCTGCAGCAGGTTACACTTTCATGGTAGCCCATGTAATAAAATTGAATGGTTATCACAGCACGTAGATTCGCTTATTACAAAGATTGATATTAAAATGAAGGGAGATAATGATCCAGTCGACTAATAAATATTTGGCGGCGAAGGTAGGAAAAACATCCAATATGTTCTCGTATGAATATCATCCCTCTGTGGAGATCCCAGAGGGATCTCCACGGGGAGGGGAGGGGTTTGTGTCCCGTTTATGACCTCATCCCAAACATAGGAGATTGTGAACGTTCAACAAACAACATTCATGCGACTCAAGAGAATAAAATCATCGGTCAGTTCATTTTTCTACCAAACTGAAGCTGCAGAGAAGCTGAAACTATGGAGAAACCCAAAAACTAAATAGAAAACCCGAAACTGCAGAAAAACTAAAACGAAAGAGAAACAAAAAAGGAAAAAAAAACAAAAGAGGCTTGAAAACCAAAACCGCAAAGAGAAACTGAAACCATAGAGAAACTCAAACCTCACTATCAGTTTCTAAACAGACACTGTTTCCTCCTAATGTCTTTTCAAACAGGGCCTTGTGCCGCTTTGTTATTTCATTCCTTTTCAAAGTGATATAAGGTTTTTATAAACTCTACTAAGAATAATAGTGACATACCACGATTTAGGAGTGAGATCTTCTCAGACAGTCATCACATACCTGTAAAATCTTCAGATACGGAACTCTTCACTTCTGACGCTATGAGACCTGAGCCGATCGTTCCCTTCAGAAGTTTCTGACTCTCTCCACGCTCTCATTCCGTCTCTAGGCTATTATTTATTGTTAATGAGCGTCACCCCACAAAAGCAGGCGAGGTCCCTGAAAGGTTAGCTAAACGGGGAGGGAGCTCTTAATGAGGGCAGAAACTGGCGTGTAGCTCGTCCCCCGCTCACTGTTTTCTTTACGTGGCCTTGTCACCAGTTACAGCGCTAAGCCCCCTGGCTTTGTTGCGGGTGTAATGTCTCCTCCTACGTGACGACCACCAAGAATGTGCTTGTCTGTGTGTGGTAGTGTAATCTCTGGGTGAGGAGAGAGAGAGAGAGAGGGGGAGAGGGAGAGGCGTGAGTGACATCCTGGCGCTCCGTGTGTCCTGCCAATCACGTTTGTGTGCGTGCTCAGATGTGTGTGTTTGTGCCGTGGCAACAGAAGAGGCCTGGAGCGAAGTACCGAGCTGCCCATCACAGCACAGCCAGAGACCGCCGCGCCGCAGCTCTAGCAGGTCCTATTATCTGGCACAAGCACACACAAACGCCCGGCACACACGCCAGTCAGTGCAGTCAGGGGCCCATTAATAGGCCACAAACCCCGGGACAGAAGTGAACCTGCAGAAATCACATGGTGCCCGCCTGACAGGGCTGCACTTACTCATCCTCGGAGGAAGGAAGGATTTTTTTTTTTTTGTGGTCGCCTCTCAGACGGGGACGGAACTTTAAAGTCCTTGTCAGCGCTTCATTAAATACCCAGATGCAGGTCCCAGATGTGAAAAGGTTTCTCCGGTCACCCATTGGTCAACTATTTTTGCTTACCTCCTGCAGCATGATCAGTCGTATACTCCACCACATCCAGTTAATATTCAGCAGATGCAATGGCAGCACGGTGTAATCGCTTAGAAAAACATTTTGTTGAGTGATCAGATTCTTGTGGAGGGGAGCGCGGCACATTGTGTTTTGTTTTTTTTCATCACGGTGCACAGGGCCGTTTGATGGAGTGGGAAAACCTAGCCCCTCTCAATCTGTTCCCTGACTCCACTTCCATTCTTACAGGATTTATGGCTGCTGTGTTGTGGCCGCGTCAGCAGACGCATTGGAGGCGGCAGAATAGACGACGCATGCGGGGGTTGAATGATCAGCATAACCGGCTCACTATTTTTTTTTTATGCAGAATTTACCATTATATGAAAGGATCAAGAGGATTTAACGACAGGATGTGGTTTATGAAGGGTTCTCAAACCAGTGGCTTAGATGCCAACTGGGACTCAAGGTTACCCTGAGGTCATAGGAAAAAAAATGTTCACTGTCACTTCATGCCAGCTACAAACAAAAATTATTTGAAAAAATTGCTTTTCAGTTTCTTGATGCTACAAATGACAGCTGTGTCAAAAATATATATATAAATATATATATATGTATGTAATTAATCAATGGATTACTGTCGGTTAATTATTCACTCTTGGAATCTGCCTGCGATTATGTAGATCATTCATTCATTATCAAATTGTATACCCACATAGACTTTAGTGGGAGGAAGAACTGGATGGATTTTCGGAAAGCTCAATTTCATATTTCTGCCACCAGGGGGAATCGGGCCATAATTTCAAAGGCTCACATCAGAGTGCGTACGGGTTTCAGTAAGAGAAGCGTATTCAGCCGTGACTACAGTAAATGTTTTCCTGTCATCCTCTCTCTTCCTCCAGACCGCAGTGCCACCTTTCACCCCTTCGCCCACCGAGTGTCAGTCCACCAGCCTGGTCTCCAACTCCCCCGTCCTCTCCGGCAGCTACAGCAGCGGCATCTCCTCCCTCAGCCGCTGCAGCGTGTCGGAAGCGTCGGGCACCGAGCTGCCTGCGGGCGACCACCCTCCCCACCCGCTGCCCCCACCCACCACTTTGCCAAACTCCGTCTCCAGCAGCTCGGACGAGCCGATCCGCAGAGAGAACAAGACCCCGCCGCCGTACAGCGTGTACGAGAGGAACAATCCACGACGGCCCGTACCGCTACCCCACAGTCTCTCCATCCCCCCGCAGTCGGACCCTCCGGCTCTGCCGCCCAAGCCTCACCAGCTGCGCACAGGCAGCATGAAGCTGGAGGGGACCTCCGACCCTCGGGTCCCCAGACCGAGACCTCTGCCCAGGAAGGTGTCCCAGCTATAGGTGCTGCACGGGGGTCCGGGTCCGGGGTTCGAGGAAACACACTGGCGTATTTTGCACTTTTCTACTGGGCCCTGAAGTGTGGCGTTCCTGAACTACTCTCCAATAAAAGACACAGGTCTCTAGAATAACAGACAGTCAAAAAAGAAAAGGAGAAACTGTCGGATAAAGAGAGCTTCTTTTTGTATCTGCTAGAGGGCATTGCATTCTGCACCTTCATCTCTCGTACGTACAATAGGTCACCACTTCTTGCACCGTGTGTTTACCAGACCAGGTTTGATAGATGTCAGAATCTGGAATATATGTATATTGGTATATACAAGGATTGTTTTTGCCTTAAGTATTGGAAACAGTCTTTTAACCCTGAGTCTTGCACGTTTTTTTTTTTGTTCTTTTTCCAACAATTCTGTACATTTGTATACTAAATGGCTGAAAAGGTGCTCGAGGCCTCGGTGTAGTAGACCAGGCGGTGTTCTGTAGTCATATCCACTGGCACAAAAGCATCAAACGGATGCTGATGATGTTTTACTCTCGAATGAATGCTACGTTCTCCTGCATCATACCGGATTCTAATAGTTGACTTTGCCATTTTTATGCAGTAATTTTAAAAAGTGGTTGGTAACGGTTACTTGGGCACAGCAGTTTTAAATCAGGTTTTCGTGGTGTGGAGTTGCCACCTTAACAAACCCATCTCTACACAATCTGAATGAAATCATGAGCTTGGACCAAACAGACAGAGAAGCTGGACATTTACCCCCTCCTCCACCTGCATGACACACATGACAGCAGATCTTTAGGAGGGAGTATTGCGCCAAAGGAAATGTATATAATGTGTTGTAGAGAAGCTTTATTCTTTCTAACTGGGATCTAGAATCAAGAAGTGGAAGTGGTCAGCTGAAAAGACAGTTTTTAAACCCAAAAGATCCCAATTAACCTGATCAGAGTTAAGTTAAGATAAGCACAAGGACTTAATCATCGGTATTAAGACCGGTACTGTTATTTCGGACTGTTTTTGAGTAATTGGAACAGATTTTAAAGGCTGACTCACAAACTAATCATGTCAAATATTTGTACAGTTGAGATTGTATTTGATTGAAAAGATGGAGTTCAGTTCGACCACAATGCATTGCTGCCGTGAATTATGTATTCTGTGGCGGGCACGTGGTTTTGTAAAAATAGAGGAATTTTTCCTTTAAAAAAGTCATCAATCTTAAAATTTCATGGCACATTTTATTTTTCACGGGTTGGGGAAATGAGCTTTAGTATCGTTTGTACGTCCGTCTTTTTTCTTTTCCTTTTTTTTTTGTATTGGCATTTTGATTTGTTGTGAATTTTTCTGAGATTAAATATTCATCTTAATCAGTTCTTGAGAGCCTGTAAATTATACGATGAGATTGATGTAAGTATGCCGATCTAAAAATTCCTGTATTACGATTCATGTACATACTGTGTTTTTAACAAAACGTAGCTATAACAATTTACAGCTTTGAATGTAATGTTGAAGCAGCAAATTATTATTATTATTCTAAATGTTCAAACTTTAATGGTTTTGTGAGTGTAGAAAAACTATGGTCATGCGTGATGACGCCTAACACATTTGCAAGTTCAATAAACTGCCCGATGTACTATAAATGGACTGATTCTTAATAGACACAAATGTTTGTGGTTTGTACGACATGTTTCGTATTCAAAGATCCAAAACCTCAAGATGACGCGCCGCTTTTAGCTGCGCTTCTAAAGGCCCATTTACATCATCTTCACCTCCAGGGGATTCAACCCGGCTTGGCCGCCAGCCTCCCTCCCAGCAGTTTCAAAGGGAGGGAGGCAGCATGGCCGCCGAGCTGAGTTGAATCCATCCTGGTAGTGCCAGCGTCCATATTTTTATTTTTATTATTATTTTTTAAATGCGGGTCAAAGAAGGAAAAAGAAGCAGGAAGTAATTTAGGGGAAGTGGAAGGAGTAGTAATTTATGGTGGGCACCATGTGGAATTTGATCCATCTCAACTTGAAAGCAGAATTAATTAGTGAGAACGGTTTAGTAGAATTAATTTGTTCCATCACTACTCAGAGTCGCTTCAGCAATTTGAGCATTCTGGGTAGAACAAAACCATTTCTCTGGATTCTGTCGGGGAGAAAGTGAGAGATCGAGCCGCTGATCAGGTCTCATCAATTATTTTCTCGCCCTCTCCGGTTCCCGTTTATAGTTTCAGGAAACCGTCCAAAAGGGTCAGATGAAGCTGGGAGTAGTGAACTTCTGGTTTCATGTTAACTCCAGTACCAGTGGTGTATTTCACCCCCCACTTATTCTTAATAAGTTTGGGTTAAGGCCGGGTCATTGGTTGGGTAGTTAATCCGCACCTCGTCCGCTCCTTCATGCAAAGCATCGAACGTCCGTCTCCGCCTGTGTGGCTGAATATTACGGATGAGGCGCTGGTGTGTGTCCACACAAGGGGCTGAGCTCACTGATCCCAGACGTGATCCATGTTTGGCCGGGTTCTAGCTTTGTGTGTATCTCAAATATCTGAAATTGCGTGTACTCTGAGGGATAATTACACCCCTGAAAAGTGGAGGTGGGCAATATGGAGTCGTCACTGCAGCCGCGGCACATCGTTCTTGTTAACGCGATAACTCAAAAGCGATTCTATGCATCATTTTTCAAATTGTGTTCCCACATAGGCCTTAGTGTGAGGAAGACTGCAATGAGTTTGGGAATGGCTGGTTTTATATCTCGACAGCAAGGGAAGCTTTATTTCCAGAACTTTTTGAGCCATAATTTCTAAATCCTTTAGTCCAAATTTGTTGCATATGAATCGTTTCGGGTAGATCTGTCATGTTTATGTAGTGTTTTACTCTTATAGTTCATATCTTACTCACTACTGGTAGCCTTATTTATTTGTTTGTTTGTTTTTTATTAGAAAAACACTCAGAGGGACTACTTGTACAATGCAGGGGATCGGGGGCTTTTAGGGGATATACCATTGCTTTTAGAAATGGGCTTGTGTGAAAAAGTATTTGCCCCAAAGGTGAAGAAAGGTTTTAATCTTCACCTTTGGTTTTATCTACCAAAGGTGAAGATTAAAACCATAATGAACCTTCACAGAAGGGGTCCATCTTTAATAATTCACAGAAGGGGTCCATCTTCAAAGAACTGCTGGCTTCTCTCACCTCAAAGGTCAGAGTTCATGGCTCAACTCAGAATAGAATTGGGAGAAATGGCATCGTGGGAGGAGACAGTACTACGGTGTGACCGATATACAGCAGTGAACTAAAAGAACATCAGACCAGCAGTCAGATAATGGAGGTGGGAGAGTGATGATGTCTAGATGCTTCGCTGCTTCAGGCCAGTAACTCAGACGAAGGTCAATTCTTCTCTCTCCCAAAAATTCCGAAGGAGAAAGTCCAGTCATCTGTCTCGTGGAGCAGGAAAGTGATCCTAAGAAAAAGATAGAGTCTACCTCTGAGTGTCTGTAAAGGAATAAAATTCAACTTTGCAGTGGTCCTGTCAGGGTCCGGAACCTGAACCCCACTGAGGGGCGGTTGGGCCTGAAAAGGGCCAAAGTTCCTCACAGCGATTGAAAGTATGTTTTCAGTGGTTTGCCTTAGCTTAGTGTAAGATCCACACAGAAATAGAAATCAGGGGGGGATTGATAGTTTGCATTGTGTATAAGAAACACACAAGTACACGTAGCATTGTGTACTTTCTGCGTACTGATGGACTGATTGAGCGACCAAGAAACAAATGCAAATAGAGAGTTCATTCTCTCTCCCTCTCTCCCTCGCTCTCTCTCTCTCGTCCATAAACATAGTGTGTGCCGTGCCACAAATACACTCCACCTGTCAGGTCTCATCATAACTGTTGGTGGCTGGCTGTAATTTGACAACAATCATCGGAGCAGGAATGAATGCCCGGTTAAACGCAGTCTCCTTGCAACAGGGGGGCACATGCTGCCAAGAGCAGACGGATGGGCCGCCGCCATCCAGAGCGCCTGAGAGAATTGTCGTCCGTCACAAACCTCCGCGGTTTTTGTCAGTCTGCCCATTATGGCGAGAGGCGATGCATTCTGTTAGCGGGGGCCGCAAACAATGGGCCGGTCTGGTTGACGGACAGGAGGGGGTTAAACGGGCGACACATTCCTGCTAATCCCAAACTCTGACTTTATGCATTTGTGGGAACGGAGACGTGATAACGTGTAAATATTGTGAACCTGCCGAGCTCCCTGTAATTGTGTGTACATTTCTAAAAGATGCAGCATTCATTATCGCCAGCACAACGGGGTTTTTGTTGTTGTTGTTGTTGTTGTTGTTTTTTTAGGCCTAACAGTTTATCCCCCTTTGTAAAAGCCCCCTTCGTTTATAGCATTCACCCGTGATGATGCATAATAATCAAAGGAGAGGCTTTGCTAGGTATTAATCTGACTTTGCCTAGGGCGAGTTTTGGAGAACACACAGCCGCGGAGAAACCCAAGGTGTTTGTCTCGCTCTGCAAATCTCCCCAGGGAGAAGAGAAGCCGGAGCGGTTCCGCAGGGAGCTGAAGAACCTCCGTCTCAGAAACCCACTGAAAAGGAAGTTTCAAAGGGAATCTTGCATCGAATAGAGGACGTGCTTTATCTCCCTGCTCCACTCCTACATCTGCTGCGTTTATGGGGGATTTTCACCTCAACGCTTCAAATACTCTTTTCTTTTCTTTTTTTTTTAATGGCGCGATGAATGAAGACTCATTTTTGAGTTTTTGCGGTCCTCAGAGGAGAACTCAGCTGAAGGGCTAGTTAACTCCTCGTTTCAAATGTTTTGGATTCTGAGCAGAGGTCCAGGAGAGGGATGAGGTAGAGGAGTGTTTACGTGGAAGTTTAATTAATTTCTACGAAAGTTCCCAATGCCTCTGGAGGAAGGTGGAGAACAAGGTTCAACCTTTGCAAATTTAATTTGACTGCAGAGCAAATGGTTTCTGGGAGAAAAAAAAAAGTACTTTGATTTTTTTGGGGTATAAATAATTCATTTTATTTCGGTAAAACACCTTCATAAATCCACAGAGGAAGCAAGTTTGGTTGCAATGCAATGAATACGGACTCATCCATGCGCAGCGCTAAAGACTAATACATATATGGCGCCTTTCATCCGTTCTGGATGTGCATTGAATTTCGTAAGGGCTGCACAATTTGCGATCAAGTCCTGTTGCGATGATAGTGGACAATATTGCGATTTTTGCAATTCGATTATGATAAAGTGGTCATTAGGGAAAATGCACTCACTCAAGGGGGTCGGAACTTGGGGCTTTGGACAGAAACCCTTAAGTGGGAGACTCTCCAGTGGAATTTTGATCGAAGGATCTCCGCCCTGAGCAGCAGACTGGAATATCCCACCTTTGGAGTCTGGATACTGGTGGTGGTGGCTGATGACTCTGTTGAGGCTGATGAGTTTGGTATGATGGAGGTTATCGTCCGTCCACGACCCGTGGATTTAAAAATCAGGGTTCGTAATGGGTCGTAAAATGTTTGTACCTTGAGGTAGTATGCGATGACTCGTAAACTATTTGATCACATCATGATCTCCAAAAGTTTTCAGGGCCACAATTTTTCATCCGTTGGTCTGATTTAGCCCAAATTTGATGCATATGAATCAACTTGAGAATATCTATATTAAATATCATATTTTACTCTCACAGTTCAGATTTTAATCACTTAAATGACATTAAATAAAAGTTCACACACAAAAGTTTTTGAATTTTTTACGACATAAAATCACATTTGATTGGATGAGTTCAATCACGGGGATAGGATTTCAGGTAAACCCTCCATGTGAGAGAGTACAAAATAGGTCTGGTTTGATCTGTTTTAGAATTTACCGGGTCTCCAATATCCTTTTTTATAATGGACAGTAGGGATATTTTCGAGTATAATTGTCTTCAAACGTCTCAAAATTCACCTTGTTATGTTTCCAGAAACGCCGGAGATAACCAACTGAGTATTTTCTGGCCACATCAATGTTATTTCAACATGATCTACCAGATATCCGTGCGAGGAAACAACAACAACAACAAACAGACTAAGCGGTTCTGTAGGGGTCGGGTCATTATCAGCGAGATTCTCGCGGAAGCGCTCGATGAAATGATTCCAGCTCTTCTCTGCACGTTACTCAGTGTAGCATATCCTGAGAGCTGAAAACTCTATAGTCCTCAAAACAAAGTAAAGGTCCGGAAGCGTATATAAGATTGTGTCCTTCCAGATTTTAAAAGGTAAGATGATTCTGTGATGCTACCGGTCTGCTGTGCAGATCTCCGATCACCTCTAAATCAGGACTAAAGCAGGTAAACAAGGAACACAGAGTCATCTGTGCTTAAGCTCTCTACAAACACCTAGTGGATCCGGCACAGAGATGATAGAAGAAGATGAAATGATCAAAGCAGAATCACCTGTGTGCTATGAAATGACCTGTGACACTTTCATTCCAAACTTTAGCCTCGGTAATGCAGTTCTCTCATCATCGTAAGCCCCGCCTCCTCCTCCTCCTCCGAAGGTCAGAAAAATGATGACCCTCTTTACTGAACTCTCCTGTCCACCAAGGGTTCTAAATGGAGGCTTCCACTCCGCAGCGCCCGTGGTTTGGCAGTCTGCAGGGCGGGAACAGAGAGCGGCTGCATCAAGACTTGCATCAGGTCAGCCATGATGAAAGGAACTCCTTTGCCCTTATCGAACCTCTCGCCGTCCCCCCCGTCTCGGTCTCAGTGGGGTGTGTATGAAATTAAATGTTAGACTCTGTCTGTCTCTTCTCCCTTGGGTGATTGCCTCGGCTCTGCCTGGCTGGTTCCGCTGCGGAGACGCCTTTTTCTTCTTTCTCCTACACGCACCGATAAACATAAGGTCAGGCCAGATTTTGAAGAGTTGTCGCCATGCAAGATTTGCTGCCGAGTTAAGAACCGGCGTAGGGGCCGCATCAGGGCAGGAAGGATGTCACAGGGAGGACAAAGTAGATTAATGTGGGCCTTAGTGGCACATATCAAATGATGGCGGGCAATGAGGAACAAAATGCCAGCCGAGAGAATCGAGGGGCTAGCTAGAACCCCCGAGCTTCTGGTTTAACGCTTAGCTCGCAAGTGTGAGAAGTGACAAAGATCTGAGCTGGGATTCAGTGACATCACCTGCTTCCTGTTTATAAGTATGACATTCAGAGTCAGATCTAATACCTATTTGGCTGCTTTACAGAACCGACAGTAGCTATAAACTAATTAGCCATAACAATTCTAACCACTGGCAGGCGACATGGGCAACATCCGTTATGTCAATGTGTCCCAGCGTTAAAATCGTACAGGTTGCATCGCTCATGGAGGCGGGGTCACATCACGGACGCACGCACGTCCGAATAGATGCGACATAAGAGAGAGTGTTGATACAGTAACATGTCGGCATGTGCCTAAAACCACCTAAAGTTACATTCAAAAGCTGAGAGCTAAATAAGAGCCATTCAGCAATCGTGTGATTTCTTTATATATATATATATATATTTTTTCTCTTAACCTTTATTTAACCAGGAGAGAGAAAAAGAAAATCCATAATCCGATTAGTCGATGAATGGTTTCAATAAGCAAAATAGTCGTTATTTGTAGCCTTACTTTATGTAACAGGAAAAGACCGGCCGATCACAAGAACACCTGTGGAGAATAACTGTATATATTCGTAAATATTTGAGTCGGGGAACCGTGTAGAGGTCCGGCAGAGAAGAAGAAGCACCAGTACCACAGGAGAATACAAAATAATCTCAGAAGTTTCATCAAATGTATACTGGATAAGAAATGAGTAAGAGTGGCCCCATACTTTGGAGAGGGTATGTCTCCAAAAACTTAAACGTATTATATACGTATTATATACGTATTATATGCATTGAAACCAAAGATGGACATTTTTTTGCCAAGATTCTTCCAGTAAACACAAAACCCTTTGAATATTTCTGCGTACCGTTATAACCCCGATATTAGAGCTGGAGCTGCGAAGCAAGGAGCAGAAAGTGGCGACGACTTCTCCGAAGAGTCAAAAAATATATATATATATTTTCTTCACCCTTCTTCTGCTAACTTTTCACTTTGCCGCTTGTTTTCACCCTCAAACTGTAAATGATGTCACAAAAGGAAAACGCTGTCAGAGCTCGGCGGCCGGAGGAATATGATGAAGGCTTGTGGCGGTGGGTAAGGCACGGGATGGATGATGCTCTGCCTGAACCACGCGTGGTTTGATTGCTGCAGGAGAACGACTTAACCGGGCCGTAACTGCTTCAGCTGGAACGCACTGAATTGTTCTTTTGTTCAGGAAGTGAGGCTCTGAGGGCGTTTCTCTCACAATGAATTCCTATTGATTTTTTCTGGTCATGTCATCAAATTGTATGTGGCTTGAGCCGCTACTACTGTTTTCTCAGCTGCTCCCCGAGGTGGCCCCGCTATATTAACAAAAAAACCACACACACACACACGCACACACACACAAACGACGGGGGGGATGAAAGCCGGGACAGGAACGGATAATGGAAGCCAACACAATGGGCGGACCCGCCGTTCAATGAAGTTCCACATACGTTTCTTGCATGTCAATCCATATTTTGCTCCAAATGTTTTTGGTTACGGTCTGTCAGCTAACACATTTATTTTGTCTTCTATGAAAGACGTTAGGGCCACGTGATTTTTTTTGTTTTTTGTTTAGGATTTTGATCTTGGTTATTTAATTTGTGAGAAATAGGTCAGAAAATTAAGTCAGAATTCTCAGTTTAAAGTCAAAGTTCTTTGGAAAAACGTGAACCTGATCCTCCTCTTTACCTACCAACGTCACAAACATCTTTTTGAAGTGGGTTGTTATAGGATCTACAGTTAATAATTAATGGAAGAGAATTAGGGTCACATTTTTTTCCTATTAATTTGATTTTAAGTTTGTATCCTGAGAGTAAAGTCGGAGGATTAAGTCGGAGTTCTGACTGTTTCCAGATAACATTTCTTTTTTCTTTATACTTTTATAGTCAAAATTCTTAAGAAGATGTTCGATCCTGTGGCCCTCGTGTTTTTTTTGTCTTTCCTGGATCTCAGAATTTTCCATTTAAAGACTCAAAGATTTAAAAAAAAATTCTTTTTTTGAAATTTGGAAAAAAGGAAAAAAATAAATCTTCCGTTAGAAATGCCCACAGCCTTATTCCGGACTAAAATATACGTTCTAGCTTCACCAAACTTTTGCACGTATAAACGTATTTTTCCCTTTTGATATTTTGAATTTTTACACAAATATTAAACATTCTGGTTTTTATGCAAATATCTTATCTTATAATATATTATGGTCGCAGCCTACAACATATTCTAGCTTTTATTACAACATATTCTAGCTTTTATTACAACATATTCTAGCTTCAACACATTTTGCCAACGCATACATTTATTCGTTTGAATTTTCCTCTGAATGATGATTTTAAATCGACTCTGAATTTTGTCCATTACCGGAGGAATGAAAATGAGAAATTCAAAAGTCCTCAGCAGAGAGAGAAAATTTTTTGTTCCTCTAATGCTTGTTACCCTTTGAAGATTCAAATGATCTTTAATTCAAACGACATAATAGAAATGAGGACAATAATGAGAAATACAATGTGCCTTTATCCTCCAAGAATTATAGATTTTTAAACGCTTTTTTAAAAAAAATGTAATTTTCACCGCGACACAACGCAGTTGGAGCGTTTTCAAAAAAAACAAAACAGTTCTGTTTTATTTTAAATGACATTCTGAAGTTTGTTCTGAAAACATTGCACCCATCACCGCGTCCATGCATTGTCCTCTTCCCCAGCTTCCCCAGGATGTATGCAGCCTACAAGCTCCTGTATGTGCGTGCATGGCTGTGTGTGTGTGTGTGTGCGTGTGTGTGTGTGTGTGTCAGTCAGTGTGACGCTGCGGCCATCTGTTAATGTGATGCAGTCTTAATTATGTTCACATCACACTGAGTCCATCAGAGACGAATGTAAAACACGAATCAGGGATCTCTTCTGATCAATAGACTCCTGAAAGAGGATGCTGCAGCTTCCACGCGCCGAGGCAGGCACGGCATTGTGGGTGGGCATTAAAGGCCCACCCATAATGACAGAGACCACATATATTGTCTTGTTTTTAATTGTTACACTTACTTACGCTAAACGTGACATTCCATCAATCTATGGAAAAATGCCATAGAATTAAAATGGCATAAAATTTGCATGTTTTTATTTCTTTGGGCGCGTTTATTAATTAAACAAAAAATCTTAGACACTCTAAAATTTACCATGAAATGTCAAAACAATTTGGTCCAGCATGGGTTTAAACTGCCAAAAATAATCAGGATTAAAAAATTCTTTAATGATGAATTTTTGTTTTTCATGCAAAATAGGCAGTTTTTCATTAAATTAACTCAATGTTTGAGGGTCGGGGCCCCGGCTAACAAATACCGTCACTGGTATAGTTAACCAGCAGGGGTACCGACTCACGCATGGAAACAAGCGATCCGCTTTGGCGATCCCAAAAGGTAGAAGCCGAAAAGAAGAAGAAGAAGAGGAGGAAGATATTGATCAGCCATTTACTGGTTCTAATGTTGTGGCTGATCGTTTTGTGTGCTAGAAGTTAGGATTACATTAATGGGATTCAGAGATGCTAATGAATGAAGTTACTTAAGAGAGTCAGTTACAGCAGATGGGAGTTAGAGCTTCTTCACATCACTTTAAACTAAACTGCTAATGACGAGGGAATGATGATGATTGACAGCTCGGTGCGTCGCTCTCTCTCCTGTTAAAAGTCAATGTAGCTCACCCCGCAATCCCTCGGTCTCGCTCCCCCCAAACAGCAGAAGTAAACATGTGAGTCGGTGTACGTTCTTCCTCATACGGTTTGAGGTAGATAAAGATATGATGAGCTTCTTAAACACAAGAGCCTCATATTTAACTCCTGCCTGGTTTTTTTGCAATTTCTTTTACGGCGCACAATCCTAGATTTTGATCAAAACGTCTTTTTCTAATTAACTCGTCACATTTTAGAAACAATAGCTTTTTTAACTGTGTCAAATGGAGGGTCGTCCCGGTCCAATCCAACAAAAACAATACGAATAACGTGGACTTTGGGGTATTTCTTATCAGGGTTTCTGAGCAAAATCATTGAGTTTATTTATTTAGGGTTTGTTTTGGACATATAACTCAGACGAGTCTTGTCTCATCAACCATTGGGTAAATGGTTGATACAGGCAAATGTGTGTTGCGCGTAAATTTCTGTGTTGAAATGTCCTTTTATGCAGATATTAATGCCTCATAAAGTACCAGATGTTCTGGCTGCTGTCTAATATCAGTCATTTTCACTGGGAACTGTAAAAGATAGGCAAAAAATCACATTACCTCATGAAACTAGGCATGTGCTGTTGGCCCCCGACAGCAAGGGCATATTCTTGTAAAGCCCCCCAGTCCCTCTGAGTGAACTTCCATGAGTCCATTCATATGCCCCAAATTTGGACTTTTTTTTTTTTTTGAAGCTAAAGCTCCCCCTAGTGTCGGAAATATACAACTGACTTGTCCCAAAATAAATCCAGTTCTTCCGCTCACTAAGGTCTATGTGGGTTTCAAATTTGAAAACGATCATTGAAACAGTTTTTGAGTTATGGCGTGAATAAAAAAAAGGATCTGCGGTGGCGGCGGCGACGATTCCATAATGTCCTCGACTTTTTGGGGGGCAATAATAAGTGGGCTCACCCAAAAGTTGAAATCACGCCTGAGGCCTCCAGTCGCAATCGGTTTAAGTTGTGTCTTGTTCTGGTGATGTTGTCTCATGGCTAAGCGTTAAACATTATCTGGAGGAAGTGCCAAGCGTTGTCGAAGGCGAGCGGAGGTTCCGGCGCTGCGAGTGAAGATCTCAGGAAGGTTGATGTTTTAGTTGAGGTCCGTTAGTCTGAGGATAAAAGGAGTTACATCTTATCAGCTCCTCAGCAGTCGTTTAGACTCCTGCAACATCTCGGGGACGCGTCTCCTCGACGCGTCTCCTCGACGCCTCTCCTCGACGCCTCTCCGCCTCTCCTCGCGACTTTTCTTTGGGCGCAGTATTAGATGCCTTCTGCAAGGCGGCGTCCTGCATGACAAACAATTCTGGCGGTGCATCACAGCTGCTCCCTGTTTGGATGTCATCCATCTATAAAAGGTTATTAGAGGGAGACCAGAGCAGCTGTCCTGCAGCCTCAAACCTGGAGTCTCACACAAATCTAACACTCATTTATAGCGTATTTTTACGTCACTTATTATGATATAGGTGAATTATATGGATTCCAGTTTAAACCTGTTTTCTCCGCAGAAAGAGAAATGAGACATTATAGAAACAGTGATTCAGGTCACATGCTCTTTGCCATAATCTCGTCGCATTTTTTCTGACCCACTGGGCCCACCGTATGAACCCCACTGTTCACCTCTAAAGGGTTTCACGAGGCGGGTCTACATGCTTGCTGTGACGGTAAGGTTTGGTGCTCTGTCGCTGATAAGATCCATCTCTTTGTCAAAACACAAAACAGTTTTCCAGAGACAAGTTTAAAAAAAAAAAGACCCAGGACTTTTTCTAAAAATGTTTTATTTATTTTATTATCTTATAATATACTAAAAAACATAGTTTGGGACATTATATTCCATTTTTTCTCCAGGATGCCCCCAATTTTTACACACTGCACCTCTAATGAGCTGAATAAACGACTCTCTTGTCATTCACTCACCTGCACGTTTATTTCCTCATAAAATTCCCCCGTCCATCTCCCGGTTCAAGAGTTCACGTGAAGAAGTGGCGGTGCGCCGGACGCCACTTCTCCGTCCGGTCTCCCCTCTCTCTCCCTCCGAGCTCTATCGGAGGCTTGGCTCTAATCTGCCGGCTCGGGGGTGCGTTTCCTGCGTCGGGGCTGAGGCCCAATCCATCTGTCTTCATCAGTGGGCCGGGGTGGCTGTGGGCTTCAGCCAGAAGGACCCCGCTAAGCACCAGCTGCTAGCTGCCGTTTACACTGATTCCCACCAAGTGGGACATATTTACAGTACGCCGAGCAGCTCGGGCAACAATGGACAACCTATCGGCTCTCAGCGCTTGGATTTTTACTTCCTGCTCTTGTGGCTTTGTTCCGGCTCTCAGCCTCTGTTCCACATCCTGTTCTTTATGTGCCTATTTATCAACCTCTGTGTCGATGCGTCCACCTATAGCGCCTTCACGCTAGTCGTATTTCTTTGCGAGGAGATTAACACGGGGGCGCATGTCAGTTGGTTCTTAGTCCTTGATGATGGAAAAAGCTTTTGACATTTGTGACGGACGAAGTGTCTACTTTTGTGTGTAAGACTTCTTTCAAAAATCTTTATTCTGCCTGCCGACGTTAACAAATGTAAAGAAGAATTCATGATCTGAAAACATGTGTTTTTTTTCAGTTGACATGTCAAACGTCATTGCCGTTACCATAGTGTGAGTGTGTGATGGCGTCAGATGTTTGCCTTATCCATCAGTGTGTACATCTGCAACGCCTCCTCCTCAACAGACACCCCACGGAATTCAATGACATTTCACTATTTATTACTACAGGCGTGTATCTCGTAGTTCATTTCTTAGGGACGTTTGAATTTTAACATTCGGTTTGTCAACTTCTCCTGGAAAGTTGCTCGACAGAAGTAAAGAGATTTCAAATATCATTTGCGAGACTCGTAAAATCTCATTAATTGGTTTCTTCAGGCCATTTTTCTTGCATTTTCAGAATTTGATCCGTCCACACCCCTAAAAAACGGAGACCCTGAATGTATAAATCTTATAATTAGATTATTTTTGAAAACTGTCTTTTAGGCTAGTATTGGATAACCACATTTCTTCAAAAAAACTGCTTGATTTGACTCAGTGAATTTGGTGAATGGTTTTCAGGGACCCTTAAAGGGTGATTGTTATTAGTATCTTCAATTTCTTTATTTTATTTTTTTTACATTAGATTTAAGGCAAATTACATTTCATTTTGTCTGCACTCTCTTCAAAAACCACCTCATACAATTCTGTGATTTTTCATGGATTATTTGTTTTGTCCTGATTGGCTTCTTGAGTTTGCTCATTTTTACATTTACGTATGTACATTTGAATTTAGGAGATTTTCATGTCATTTTGCTCGCATTCTGAGGATATTATGGAAACACACAACTTCACTACTGGATACAATTTGATGAAGTATTACATCGTATTTGAGATTGCTTCTTTAATTTGCTTATTTTTATATTTTAAACACCATTTTGTTCACTTCTGGAGGGTATATTATAAACCACACCTCCTCCAAAACCTAAGGATAGATATAAATAATTCTTTACAAGTGTTTTGTAGGAACTTTCAAGGTGTGTATCTCATAATTGGTCAAGCAAATTTGAATTGAGGTGATTTACATGACATTTTGCTTGCAGTCAGAATGTAGGTTCTATCCATAGCTCCTCAAAAAATCACTGGATAGCCATAAATGAAATGTCACATGTGGGTTTTAGGGATGCTGGAAGTGTGCGTCTTATAATTACTTTCTTAAATCTCTCGATTTTTCACCTGTGATGGCGTTTTCATAGAATCCGCCTGAGGCATCCTTTTTGCTGATCCCTCTTTTGTCACTTTTTTCTCCATTATCATGTAAACTCACCACTTGGGTGTTTATTCCTCTTACACATAAAGGAAAGGCTTCTGTTAACGTAGAAAAAAGCCTCACTTTGAACTGGAAGAGACTCAAAATACGACCAGCCTGCACCTCCTCTGCTCAGTCAGTAACAGTCACAGGTGACCCTGTAGAGTGGGTCACACTGACTGGATTGATTTTGGAGGGGATGCTACTTAGCATGGCAAGGCACTAAGTTAATTACCTCCCATATAAACACCAGCCTGGCCTTTAGCTCTTATTGAATAAGGCCATGGGCTCTGAACAATGAGACAGGGTTGAGGAGGCCATGATGCCGGGGGTCCTTCCTATGGTAATCAATTTTGGTCTAAATGGCAATGAGATTAGCACAGTAATGATCTAATACTTTGATTTTCTTCTCCACCACCCCAAATGCTCCGCCTTCCTACTGAAGGAGAATTGTCGTGCGAGCAAAGGCAGATGAAGCGGTGCGTCTTCATCAGATAGGAAGAGTGTGGAAAATGTCACCGGAAAACGTAGGAAATCTGTTTCTTTTTCAATAATGTGACCAACGCCGGTGGTTTATTATTCTCTCAGTTGATTCATTCACCTCTCCATTTCAAAAACCGATATCTAGGAAGCTATCGGATGAGTTGTGTTGACACTTGCTGGAGACGTTTATCTCTTTTCTTAATGAATAGTTACTGTAAAGGACGCAGGCGATGGTGCTGGATCAATTCTAATTAGTCAAGCTCTTTAGTTAACAACCAAATATCTTGAACCATTGGACCTTCCGCTCAGTCTTCTTCAGTTGTACATTGCGTTGAGTGCTAATTAGGAATTGTTAGCATGCTAACACTTCCCAATAAACTAAGATGGTCAGACAGTTAGCATTTAGCCCAAAGCTTGTACATTATATATTCACAGAGCTCACAGTGTCTCAAATCATGTACTTCCCTTAGTATACTATTGTCTTGTATACTATGTGTAAGGATATTTGTTGGCTAATTTGTGAAATCTGACAAGAGTATTTTCAGAAAAGCGCCCAATCCCCTGCGTTGTACAAGCAGTCCATCTTATTGAGCCCTTTAAATGAAATCTCAAAAAGTCCTTATTGACTCAACCTATTTCTATGAAGTCAACACTAGGCTCTAAGATAAAATCCCCCCCGGACTCAATAATGAGACAAACACACTTTATTATTTTTTCTGAGTTCAGCAATAATAGTTAATAATAATAATAATAGTACATAGCAATAAAACAAGATATTGTGTCGATTCATATGAGCTGAATTTGGACCCAATTGGACGAGAAATAGTTTTTCCACAAAAAGCTGCCAATAGTGACTGAGATATGAACTTTTAGAATAAAATATAATATATACAAGACTGATCTCATCAAGTCTATTCATTTGCACGATATTTTGACTAAATCGGACCAACTTTTTGGAAGTTCGATTTGTTCGAGAAAATCTCCCGCCGCATCGTAGGAAGAACTTTTCTTCGGGTGTCACACTTACTAAATTAGGTCACAATAACAATTAAGTCACAATAACAGAACGTTTGAATTAGTTGGCTTTATTTTAATCAACTAGCAAAAGATGAACAGACAGGGAAAACTATAATCCTGTCACCGATTGGCTGACAAAAAACCCCCCACAATTCCCCACATTAGTTCTGAAAATATTTTTATTCTGTAAGCCGTTTACATCTGCTGTTTTCCGATGTCCGTCCTACGTCTCACCCCTCCTCCATATTTTAACATCTTTGATTATAGGTTAATTATTGAGGCCAAAACGCAGTTTATGGTTGTTGCAGCAGAAATTTATGTTTTTTCTAGTTAAAGAAAAAATGATTTTATTCTTGAGCACAAAGGTCTCTGTAGTATTATTCTCCATGCGAGAAAAACATTTATTATAACAATGAAAACCTGTCAGTGGTAAAAACTAGCATATTCAGAGGGCATAATTTGACATATTATCCCTGTTGGTAATTTCAAGTGCAACCCATTGCCGCTTGTTTTGCAGCTCTGGAGTTCTTGCACCAATTATTCATTTATACACCAGTGTATAAAAAGCTAGGATGCAATTTTTTTTTCTTGGAGGAGCTGCATTGTTCCCTGGCAGGAGGGTAGGGCTCTCTCACTGTTCCTTTAATTATAACGCGAGAGCAGCAGGTCTATATATTCTGTGTTCCATAGCCGGTGTAGCATGGAAGTGTGAGTTATTTATTTATTTAACACTTTTACTCTTGATTTGGACCCTAATTAGCTTCCACAAGGCGCTCACAAGTTTCCCTTCGAAAGGAAGGACTAGGAAAATATTTAAAAAATATACTACATGAAGGCGAAAGATAAAATAAAGCCAAGAATACGTGATTACACTGTATGTAAAACAATAACAAGAAAAAAAACAAAAACAAGAATTACACCTATCAGCCATAGCATTAAAACCAGCTGCTTAATACTGTCACATATATCACCCAGTACAAACATTCCCATATATCTTAGGTTACTCAAAAGTATTTAAAGGTTGTCTCCCAGCATCATCCCATTAATTGCCTAATTTGCGTGGCCATGAACTATAACGATCACGATCGAAATGCTCTTTCTGTTCAGATTCAATGGCAAACAAGGTGTAAAACGGCGGTTTCCTAATATAATAAGTGGATTTATTCTGCTTCACAATTGATTACACTAATGAAAGATCAACATATGTACGGATAAAACTGTAACAAAATCAGGTGAAAGGACTGATCCCGTTACAGACGCGTGATAAACATCACAAGGCATGTGCAAATAAACAAACGACTCCTCCTGATCGCGTAAATACAAGATCCTGGTCTTGTAATTACGATTGTAGACGGTGAATATTTTTCACCTTGGACAAAGTGCCAAATTGTGACGGCTGGAGGACTGGGTGAGAGCATCTTCAAACCTGCCGATCTTGTTGGGTGTTCCCGGTTGGTACGGGCTAGCATCCACCACAGAGGTCTGAGGAAGATGACACCGTCATGGGATGCCCAAGGCGGATTGATGCAAGTGGGAAGTGAAAGTGAAACTAGTCAGAGCCATCGGATCCTACAGAGCAGGAAAACGTTTCTGAAAACGTTATTGCAATCTCTGATAGACAAAAATAGCAAAATACATAAATGCATGCGCATATAAGGCAGGTGGTTTTAATGTTATGGCTGATTGATGAATATTGCGATGCATATTCACAGTACGTCGCAATTCGAATTCACCGCAATCCCCGATCCTAGCATACACCTCACTACACCTCATACGTAACCGTGCAACCAAAGTACTCGCTCCAGTCAAATAAATGAGCTTCGCTGAGCCACACGGCGCGGGTTTTCCTGGTCACGTAACACTTCACATGCACATATCTGAAAAGGAGGGAGATTACACGTCTTTTCGTGGCGGCGGTGAGAGCCATCATGGCCTCCCTCTCTTGGAGCGGATGCCACTAATGCTCTAAGGCACAATCAAATACACCTGCCGGTGTTCTTTTTCGTGCGCCGCTCCGGTCTGATGTTGTTGTGATGTTTTCAACAGCGAGGGATGATGGTAATGCACTCCGTAGTTGGCAGTCACGCTACAGCGGTCCGCCATGTTTGACAACAGCAGAGGTCCAATTGATACTGATGGCACAACGACATGTCTTGGCAGGCCGATAAAAGAAAAATGTCCTGCCCACCAGCTAGAGCTCTGCTCGTCCTATAGACAACGACATGATCGCGAGAGGGGTTGACTGGGGACCCAGGCATGTGTGTGTGTGTGTGTGCGTGAGGCTCAGTGCGATGCGATTTTACAGCATTTTCATAATGCTGTGTGTGCTTCAGTGAGTGTACATCTGTGTTCCTGCGCATGAGCTAATTGCCAGGCATACAGCGTGAAGGAGGTGTCACTTTACGGCGCTCACGAGGCACCAGGAAGTGACAGGTATTTTGTAGCGGAGTCTAAGATTATGTTTCATGCACATCAACCAAATCCAGTCTAAGCTGTAAATATATTTATGGCGTAGCAAAAAAAATTGTCACCTACACTATGATTTATTCAGACTTGTGGAGACTGCTCTGTTTAATATTTCAATGTTTTTTTGTTTATTATTCTTTTGTGCTCATGTGTCAAAACACGCTTGGATGCGAGTCAAAAGAGGAGCTGCATCTGAGCAGGTGCTGCAAATCCCAGCAGCAGGGGGAGAGGTGGCACCGGGTGGGTGTAGTCGGCTCCGTGCCCGGAGGAGAACAAAAGACAGGTGGTGCCTCGTGTCTCATTCCCACACGGGCGATGTGAGACGGCACATCATCCTCTCTGCCGTCCACCCCGGTTTGTCTGGGATCGTAGGACGGTGTCGGCGACGGCGAGCAACATGGGCTAATTGTGCTGGATCCAGCCGGAGAGAAGCGCCGTCCGAGACGATGATGCCTCGTTGACACTGAACATAACGAATGCAGGAGAATGCGGCTCCGGTGTCTGACTTTTGAAGATGGCGTCCTGTGAGTAGAAGAGGCGGGTGGCATACAGCAGAGGCATGGGGTACAAGTGTAACTTCTTGCAGTGCTTTCAATAGTGCATTAACATGGGAAAAAAACCCCCATCATTTACATTCCCTCTTAAACGGAGATTGATCTCATCATCGTCTTCGAGGGTAAGGCTCTCCGGGACGTTATGTTTCCGCAGTCGTTTAACATTTTCAGTTGAGTGTCTTTCTTTGATTGAGCAGCTAACTTCTACTGCTGGCTGTATTACACAGCAAGTCCTCTGGCAGCGCGCTGTATGTCTAATATATTGTGAAAATGTCAAACTAGTTCATATAGACCAACTCACCTCTATTACTACCTCCACTTCCTTCTCAAGAGGTGGAACAAGGAGTGGCAGTGGGTTTTTCCATAATTATCTCCACATTTTTCTATTTTTCTCCCTTCCCCTGAGGTATAATCCCCGATCCCTGAGGTCATGAACAAACCAGACTATGTCAAACTCGAAAGATAAGCAGGAAGTAGTCCAGTCATGGCAGAAAAGTAGAGTAGAATACTCTGCTGTGTGTGCCGTGTGAGGAATAACATGCATGTTCCTCCAAGAAGACACTATTCTTAAAAATGTTAACTCTTGTTCTCCGTGCTTCATCATGGGATGTGACCTACCTTCTAAATTTAGCGTTCTTCCTGTCCTTGGCTCACTCAATTAGAGCGAAGCTAATTTATATTCGATAGTGATGACATTAAAGACAACTCCCTACTGGATTCCATTATTATTTTAATGCCGACGCGGAGCTAAAAGCTCACCGGGAAGTGATGTATTGTGTCACTTTTGTCAGAAAGAAAGCACAGAGAGAACCCGGCAGAATCTAAAAGAGAACAAGAAGGCCTCTTGTTACATGTTTTTCTTTTCCCAAATTGCTTTACTTCTACACCCCTTCCATCTCGCTCAAAGACCTTCCGCGCCACTTCTGCCAGTCCTTCCTCTCTCCGTCTCTCCTCCGGCAGTTGGATTATTACGCTTGTTATTCGGCGAAGGCATCATAGCGCCACTGAAAGCAGCGTGCTGTTTGCAGAACACCAGCGGCGCCTTTGTCTGCGAGGCACGCCGCGACCAGCAGGCCTTTGGAAGCTTGCTGCCGTTCCCACTTTGAAATTTGATTGCTGCGGAGAAAAGAAACCTTTATCGTGACGCGCCTCACTTTGGGCGTTGAAATGAATATTTCCACTTCCTTTATTCACAGCTTGGCTCATCCTCCTCTCTAAAGACTGATGAACTCCAATCTGGAGGGAGTATCAGATAGAATTTGTCTTGTGTTCGGGTCATGCAGCGAGCGGTTATCGTCAATGATGCTGATTTCACACTGTCAGATTCCACCAGCCCCGGAATCATTTCTTCATTCTGCACTCTTTTCTCTCTCGTGCCGCCCCAACACCACGGATGTGCTATAAATAGCTATATTTTATTTCACCAAGAAATTGCAAATAAATAACCGTGCCGATTGTGAAGATGTAGATGGTAATGCGGATTTTGCGGAGCCTCGCCCGACCTCGTTGTTTTGCCACGGGACCGGACAACCTTAAAGAATCAAACTTAATCATTTAGCGTGGCGTCTGCATCAAAATGGACTGATTTGCTTTGAGTGCTTTGAGCGCTTCCTATTCATGAGGCTCTCGTTTTGGACTGGGATACAATATTCCTCACAGTTAAATCCAAGTATATGAGTCACTAAATTCTATCATATTCTGTTCTATTCACTGCACAGAATCCGTCTTATCGACTGTGGATTCTGTGTAATTGAGTTCTGAATGCCTTATGCTAACAGCGCAAGAGGATAATTTATATCCATTTCATATAGATTGAAGCATGTTAGAACAAACTGCAGCTTGAAACTAGAAAAAGTACTGAGTATAAGCCGTACTTCCATCACGGCCCATAAGCCACAATGTTAAAGAAAAATGGAAGAAAACCCATTAAAGCTCACAAACCTTTTTATCTGAATCTACTCTAAAATTCCTCATTCGTGCCCACTCTTCCTCCCCAGGTCAAAAAGACTTTTCTGACAACACGGCTCGACATCATCCAGGATCCGCCCCTTTATCTAAATCTTCCGCAACATCCAATGTGTTCTTCCTGGCTACATTTCCAGACATTCTACCAGATTTGATCAAAATCCATTGAACGGTTTGTGTGATCCTGCCAAGAGTCGGAAACTAGACTGACTAGTTCTTGCTCAAGGGCTCTACGATATGTAGACTAGCTGGGGCTCGAACCGGCTACCTTCCGATCCTCCGATGCGGAGACGGCCGCTCCACACACTAGAGCTAAATTAATGAAAACCGACAACTCAAAAAATTTGGGATCACGTCGGTGTGAGTGAGTTATTGAAAAAAAGAAAATCACTAATGACTGCTGTTTTCATGGGCTACCTCTGTAACTTTTTAAAGATTTGACAGATCTAAATAGGCAAAGCTACTTAGATCAGATTTTCAGAATCTGCTGGATCATTCGGCGATATCAGCCTGTTGTTTTGTTGTTGCTGGAAGTTAAAATCTGACTATAATGCATCCAGGTGATTGAGATCACCTCCAAATGATCTGATGTGTTCTTCCACAGGGCCCGACAGCAAGGGTATATCCCAGAGAAGTCCCCAATCCCCCTGCGTCGTACAAGCAACCCCCCCTAATTGAACTCCTCAAGTTAAATATGAAGTGATGTCGGAAGAACTTTGGTTTTTGTAAAATAAGATGCCCTTAGTGAGTAAAATATGATAATTGCAAGATTTATCTCCTTGAGTTGATTCATATGCGCCCGAGTTGGACTAATTTAATCCGGACCAACCATCGATATATTACGGCCAGAAAACTTTGGGGGATAAGCTCCCCCCAGTGTTAGAAATACCAAACTGACCTTTCCCCAACTCAACACAGTTCTTGTTAATTTTTTTCTTGCCAATGTGGGAATACAATTTGAAAATGAACAATGAAAGATTTTTGAGCGTCCGTTAACACGAAGAATCTGCCGCAGAGGCGATGATGAGCCCATAAGATCTCCAGTTTTTGAGTCTTTAAATCATCAAAGTCATGTGACACAGAACTAACTTAAATATGTTTTTTTTCTGATCTGAAACCATTCTCTTTGATTTTTTTTTTTATAGGTTTCACATCAGAATAGAGCGGAGTCACTGCCGCCGAATGACCCTTTATTTTTCCATACTAGAGGCATTGAAGATATAGCGCCAAGTAAAGTAATGGATGAGGTTGTTTTGACAAGACAAGCGTTAATTCATTAAAATTCCTAATTAATGAGGGCGGGGAACCCGGCCCGGGTTTTATTTGTACGTAAATCCTCACAGCCTTTCAACAGGGTTCTAGTAATGGGTGGCCAATTAATTTAGTTTGTGGCTGTGGGCAAACATGCTGCTACTGTTTTTCATCATGGAGCTAGTTAACGTCACTGTAATGAGTAACACGAAACTGAAAACCTCGTGAGCGAAAAAACAGGACAGAAACTTCTCCGCAGCAGAGATGAGAGATTCGGATACAGTAGGATAAACTCTACAAACGGCTTTTGCGATAAATAATGTGGCTCGGCGGGGGGAAATAATGCATGCCGGGGATTAGTTGAGCTAAACAGCTTTCACACGTTCAGCGTTATTTGCAGTCCGCGCTACTTTGATGCATATTCATCATTCGTAAGTTTTGTTATGCGTTAGGTGGATTTCACACACCCCGCCTCGACCCTACAGGTGTTGTTTCCCTTCGGGGAGCCGAGAAATGTGGCTGTTAATTAACTGGCTGCCGGTCCCACACTGGAGGCTCTCCGTCAACACTTCCTTTTCACGAACAATCTAGATGATGTGGGATGTTACGAGTTCACACTTTTGTGTGCGGGTGTGAGCGGCTGTATGCATTTTTTTCGGTGTGAAAACACGCAGCGTTTCATGAGGTGGTCTAAAAGAGAAAAAAAAAAAGAAGAAGTGTACTTGTGAAAACAATTTACACGTTACCATGTCTGCGAAAGAGCTGAAAGTCATCAAATGTGTCAGAGTGAGAGAGAGAGACTTAAATACACTGGGGATAACGAGATAATGAGACACAGCTGGAAGGGGAGCACAGGTGAAGTTGATGGACAATCACCACATGAGGAGAATGGAATCACAGGGGAGACAAGAAACAAAACACAAAAATAACAGAGAATGAATTTGTAAAACTGACCGCAAAGAGTCAACACAGGAAGTGCAAAGCTAACAGAAGTAAATGGAACGAAACTTTCAGAATAAAAGAGAACAGAAAGCAGATCGGGGGGAAAAAAGAAGTGAGGATAACCTTCAAAATCAAATGAAAAAAAATCAATAAAACATAAACCAAGAAGTTGGAATAAGTCTACTGTGGAAGTGGAATAACCCAAGAAATGATTCAAAGAAATAAACTAACTCGAATACGCGACTACGTCTGCTGGTTGGAGGCCCGGGATCGTCATGCGGTCAAGCTAAGATACAAATACGGGACCTGCACCTTTCCGGACCTGTACTATCCGTGACGTGGATGCCTTGAAGGTGCAACCCTGCGCCACAGATAGGAAGTTTCCATGACAACTGTCTTCACATGAAACGGTAAGCTGAAAATGCAAACTTTTGCAAATAGCGCACAGAATGTAAAAACGTCAACATGTAAACTGGCCGAATGCAACTCTTGTAAAAACGGTGACATCACAGCCTCACTTTAATCATGGCTGTTTGACAGTTTGAGTACCCAAGCGCATACAGACCAACGACTGGAGTCGATTCCTCTTTGGTGTGGATTTTTTTGTTTTTAAATGACGCCGCCCCTTGTGAAGAACGTCAAAGAGATTTAGGCCTGTGTCACCTCAGATTTCTACCCCAGTAAAACATGAGGTCATAGTTCATCACTGCAGAGGTCCTACTCAAACAGATGAACCTAAAAATATGAACTAGGACTGGAAGTGAATTACTGACACGACGGCAGTCAGTTGGTAGAGCGGTCTGTGGTTTTACCATGTATTTTACAGCGTTTGTTGAAGATGCTGTAGAGTTATTATTGGCCACAGCTTTTTTTACATCTAGTTTTGTGAGGAGACAGTGTGTGTGTGTGTGCTGTATGTTGAAGGTCTATGAATAAAATATAAGTCTGTTTCTGCTGTCTGAAGCTGTAGTTGATGAAGTGGACCAGGAATGACCTCCTCAGACGCAGCATTAAAAGTAGAAATTTCTGATACTGCCGATACCTTCTTTCAAACCAGAAGTACAAGTGTCTCTGAACACTTTTCTACTGCTTGATTAGTGTTTGCTGCACAATTCATTTTACCTGTTAGTTTAAGAAACTACACAAAGACAATCTTTCAAGTCAAATTCTCATATTCGGAAAGATGGGACCCCCTCAAAAATTCAAAAATTTTCAAAATCTTTCTCACTAACGTCTCTGTGGACATAAAATAAAATAAAAAAAAGATCCATGAAGTAGTTTTTGAGTTATCGCGTCGACACAAAGAATTCTGCGGCGGACGCGGCAAAAAGCAACGTCACTGAAACTTTTTTAGTTTTTTTCGCTGTTGTGGGATTTGGCTCCAGTCGTAATACTAATTGTTTGAAATGTGGGCATTTTAGTAGAACCTTAAAGGTAGAAGCTCAGAGAGTTTTGATATGAAGTTCAGTCCTCGGAGTATTGATGTGAGGAGACAGCTGGAGTGATGCCAGCACACACACACACACACACACACACACACAGAAACACAAAAACACATGCACACACACACACACTATAGAGTCTGTAGGGATTGTATGCACTGTGCCAGGTAGGACAAACATAAAATTCTGGCATGTGTACTCGTATGTAAACAAACAATCCCCCTTAGGCTGACATATATATATACATATATATATATAAATATAAGTTTCGTGTACATTTTCAAACAATGCCAATAGATAACACTGGATTCCCAAACATATATGTTCATGGCCGTCTTCTTAGAATCCTTATATTCAGATCAAGATCGGAACCTGGAACAGATCTTTTAACTATTTTGTTACCTCTGTCATAATTATGCAAACCACACAGAGCCAGTGGTTTCTCTCTAGTCCCACTTCAAATGAATGCGATCCAAAAGGCTTGATCTGCTCCCAGGAGCGTTTACCCGGGGTCCATTTCCTTCCAGCAAATGTCCCAATGGTCCCCAGCTCATGCCATTCCCATTTTTATTTGGGAAAGGGGTTAACTCAGGATACACTCATGTAGGACACATCTGCAAACACCCAGTAACTTTTTCTAACATAACACGATGTCAACAATCAGACTGGCGAGCTTTGAGTCATTTTCACCGCTCTATAGCTCATGCATTAGTGGACAGGCTATGTGATGTTTTACTCGCTTGTTAACTTCCACTTCCACTTCCACTCTGGGTTTTTGCAATATTTCATGACGCAGGCTGTGAAGTGATTACTTTGTGGGGAAACTTCACTGTAAGTGATGGCTGATAGAATAGATAGATCGTCGTTTTTCTATGCAAGATCAGCCAAAGGCAATATGAGCAATCTGAGAGCAAAGACTGCTTCCTGTCGTGGTGGTTCATGTGTTTGTCGGCAGTGTTTTATTAAATCAACAGGGTGTTTACCTGTGGGTCAGTGATGACTCAGGAAATGTTTCAAAAGCCTCAAAAGTTTAGAAAACAACAAAAACGGTGATGGTTAAGGAGAATATGAAAACGGGCTCGGTGAGTGAAATGTGACAAACTCTGCGGTGATATGTGACAGCAAACATTCCTTTGCTCTTCATCATTTCTAGACACTTTTGTCATCTCTGCCTTGAGCAATGGCTATTCCGCCACCAGCAGCTAGAGACTACAGATGGAAGGCTCTATCAATAACCATATAAGTTTGTAACAATGAGCATGAATACACCTTTAGCTGTGGCTAAATGTCAAATTGCAATTTCAGGTGGATTTTATGCCCGTTTTCTTAGAGTTTGTGATGGACATTTATCCCCTGAGAGCTGCCCAAAGGGATCTCTGTTGAAAAACCGGTGTAAAGAATATGTAGAGGGTAGAGCGGCCCTCTCCAAATCAGAAGATAGGAAGGTAGCCGGTTCAAATCGTAGCAGGGTCTACTTGTTGTAGGGTCCTTGAGCATAACCCTGAAACCCTACCTCCCCGGGTGCTTCAAAGGCTCCGCCCACTGCTCCCTCAGGGATGGGTCAAATGCAGAGAAATTATTTCACTATGTTGAACTGTGTATGACTGTATGTGATCAATAAAGGATACATTATTATTATTATTGCAACTGAGCGTGCCTGAAAGGTGTGAATGACAGGGGTCTGAGAAATAACTGTGGCCCGAGTGTGCAAGGGGATATTTTTCTGGATTCGAACTTCACTAGATTTTCATGGGTTCGCATTTTCAAAAAGTATACTGATACGAATGAAATGGAGCAGTACAGCTGGAAATCATCGGATGAAGTAGAGCCCGAAAATTTATCACATTTAATCAAACTACTAAGTCAAAATGTTGAGCTTGTTCTGTCAGTTTGCAGCCCGTAAGGAGCCTAGGGAGCAAATTGTGGTTCAGTGTCTTGCTCAGGAGTATTACAACAAAATAATTGCCTTTTAATAAATGGATGACCGCTCTGCTGAGCGGTGAGCCAAAGCTGCCTCGGTAAGGAAAGTGAAAAATCACCTTTTTGTTGCAATCAGTGCCAAATATATGTTTTCCTCCACTTACTTTGCTTTTCACTGACTATATACATTATCCCAACTTCCTCTACCATCAGCATTTTGTTGTTGTTCGAAACATTTGACTCTTCACCGCCCTCTTGTGGTAGTCTCAATGGTGACATCAAGGACACATGGAGGAATGTGGGCACTCATAGATGCAACTTTTGAAACAGACCTAGCAACTTTGATATCAGAAGCAGTAAAATGTGGGACGGATCTGTGGTTGGGCTGTTGAAGGTCTGATCTGGTCTTAAATTAAGCTTATGCTTAGGAAGTTATGCCCTAAAAAAAGCATTTAAAAATAAAAAGAAAAGCTCCACATAGTGAGTTGAATATGAAGTTCTATAGAAAAAAAGGATATCTACAAGATAAATCTCCTGGAGTCGATTCATATGCACTAACTTTGAACTAAATCGCACCAACGAATGAGAAATTATAGCCATAAAACTTTTGCAGATAAAGCTCCCCCTAGTGTTGGAAATATGCAACCGCCTAGTCCCAAAATCAATCCACTTCTTCCTCGCACTATTTAAAAATGATTCATGAAATAGCTTGTGAGTTATGGCGTCAACACGGAAGAAAAGGCGGACTTGGCGACGGCGGTCGATTCCATAATGTCCCGGACTTTTCTGGGATATAATGATAAAGAAGACGCGTCAGCAGATGGGGGTGAAATAAAGCACCATCTTGATGGAACAGCTGCGTCTTCCTCATGCTGCTTCTGATTTAAGAGGCTACATGAGCCTTGAAGTGCTGTCCTGAGGAGCAGCAAGGAGCCGTGAGTCACACGTGGACTGCTTCATGACGTTTGATTGGTACAACAAGAGACTGGCAAATAGAGGTGAGGGACTAGAACACATTTTGATTGGTTTAAAGATTCTTGGCCTTCGAACAAAGACTCTCTTGCTGGAAGTCAAAGAAGTAACAACCATAAACACAAACGAACCATTTGGCTCTAACAAGTCCCTCAAGGGTGCGTCAGCATGCGCTAACTCCGCTTTTCTCATTCCACTGATGACCCTCAGCTGTATTCGCTAACTTGCAGTACACACGCTTAATGGAAAGTGTTAGACGGTGAATGAAAATGGGCTTTTTATTGGGCTACAAAATCCTCTGATGCCGTTTTGATGCTCATTCCAAGCAGATAGTTAAAGATCCCGGCATGACTTTGAAGATGAATTCTCCTTTGTGTACAATCATATATGGGTAAATGTTTCCAGGGCATTCTTGTTCAAAGCTGCCAAAATTAAGAAACATATTAACGCGAGGTTACGCCAATAACAGACACAAACTGTGGCCCGCATCACAGCTGTTACGAAAATCTGTTCTCCTGTTTTTGATACTGTCTTTCGGTCTTTACTTACAACCTCCGTTCTTTTGGTTGGAAAAAGCCCTGAATAAATTTAACTCTAGTTAACAAGCACATCCACGTTGCGCTAACCTTTCCCTAACCCTCTATATATTCTCCTTCCACACACACCTTGTTAGAAAGCTCATGGCAAAGGTCCAGAAGTAATGCGAGGGAAACATCACCCCAGTTACCCTCATTGCTAATCCTCTTGCGTTCCTGTTCTCTCCTCTTCCTTTTAAGAAACTTGCATAACCCTGCGAGACTCCACTCCAGCCGTAAGATCCTATTTGGATCTGGAATAATTTGAATGAGCACAGACCTGGAGGATAGGGTTTTGTGTGTTGCCTGATATAACAGGCTTTTCTAATAGCATTGCTCAAAGAGCTAGAATATTGTCGTGGACTGACAGGTCAGGTCAGAGACTTCATGTAGCACCAGGGAAATTAATCTCTGCAAGGGTTTTTTTTAAACTTCAAGAGGCCATGCTTATCGAACAACAGAAGATCAGCAATAAGTCAAAACAGGGATTTGTTTGGATTTTAGATCAGGTAAGGCTTTAAAGGAATAAACTTTAAAAGCAATATTTCACTTCTTGTCAACATTCCGTTTAAAGGTCTTTCTCACGGTGATGACCTTCTCTTGGATAAGTGTAACATCGTTCTTCTTCAGCAACGCAGAAAGAAATATTTCAGATACTACAAATTGTGCTGAGCTTCAAATGTAAGGAGGAAAATGCTCAAATATTTGTATTACAATGTAGGGAGATGTAAAGACACAACTAAAAAGAAAAATTGCACCGGTTAGTTTGCCGTTTTCAGAAAAACTTGACTTAGTTCCTCATACTAGACTTTAGTGTGAGGAAGAACTGGATTGATTTTGGGAAAGGTCAGTTGTGTAATTCTGACTTCAACTGACCTGAAGTCAAGTTTGAGGGAACTTTACCTCAAAGTTTTCTACTCCATAAAATCTCAACCATTTATTTATTTATTATATATTTTTCCGTTTATTTAGCAGGGACAATGCACAATACATATATCATTCCAGATATAGCTAAGAGCTCATTTTTTTTATCCGTTGTCACTGGGCGGAGGCCAAACAATGCGCATTGTTATGCTATTAGTAAAAATTATTATCGTACAAATGCAATTTAAAACTCTCCAAAATCTCTAAAATGTAGAGAAGACCCGCCCCTTCCCAAACAAACAACATAGAGATTAATACTAATATTCAGCTTAAGAAAAAGCGACCGGCAATTTTTTCAAATCGTACACTTCCTCTGTACAAAAACTGATCCCAAACAATCGGAAACCACTGCTGACCTCTTTCAGTGTCTCTGTTGCTTGTACAATGAAAAGGATTCTGGACTCTTCGGGTACATATGCTTATAGTAGTTTTACATCTTTAAAGTTCTACATCTTTACTCTTCATCTCGGCATTTAATGAACATTAAAATCTTCTGAGGGAGATGTTTTGAATCTAGACAGCGGCTTCATCTGCAGACAGAGGAACTTTAAGAAAAAGAGTGTGCTCTAAGCTGTAAGTGAGACGGTGGTAAATATATACTCCCAGCCCCCACGACACCCCATCCCCAAAGGTTCCTCAAGCACATTCGGCATGATTCTGCTGTTTTTTTTGTTTATTCATGTGATGGAATTATATGGAAGATATGATCTCAGCGAAAAATAAGATACATGCAGACAGAATGAATTAATGATTATTTTCACTGAACAGAAATCTGCCTTCTTTTCTTTTTCTATTTTGTTATTTTGATATCCAAAAATGTCAAACGGTTATTAGAAATCCTCGCCACATTTTAATTCCAAGAGGTGAAATTTGAAATTCTTGCGGTATTTGAGTCCAGTCCAAACCGCGTACAGTTTTCCATTCACAGAGATACGAAATTGTGAATAATAAATTACAATAAATAAGTGGTAAATATCCATATTTAATGAGGTAAACGGAGCATATTTGTTGTTTGACAGCTCAATGACCTACTTATCATTATAGCAGGAACTTCTGCTTGAACATAACGCTGTTACTCTTCCACTTACTGTGTGTCGACCTATGAAGGTGAATTATGGTTCAGATGGTCAGCTGTCCTGCTTGATCCCCCCCCTCCTAACCTAGTTTAATCTAGTTTGGAGGCTTGAACATTCAAATCCAGATTAAACATCAAGTAAGCATCATACAGTTTGGTTGATGAGTCACGAGATGCATCTTCATACTCCTCTAACGTCAGCACCCACCTTCCTTCAAACTCCCCCTTCCCTATGATCACGACGGATCTGTGACGCTTTATTTTCCTCCAAATCAAAGGAGCTCAACCACTTCAGAAAAACGCTGTCTGAATTGTTGCAATGCTATCATCTCCATTACCAGCCCAGAGGGGGCACTGTGCCCCTGTGAGGGGGATGCTGAGCCCCAGGTCAGAGAGAAATTGCAACATTTATCCCCTCTTACATCACCTCTCATCCTGACAAAGTGCACCCGGCGCTTCAGCGGCATACTAATTCACCTGGTGTGTATTAGCTCCCCATATCTAACCATTCAACACTTTGGCAGTCATCTTGCAGAAAGGGTGAAGCAGGAGTGGAGCATTCAGCACAAAAACTATTAGTTAGCTCAAGATATTCTGCCCAAATATTCTAACCACAGATGTCACACGTGAGGAAACGTGCAAAGAAAGGACCTTGGTCATGGAATGTATAATCGGATATAGAGCTCTATTTCGAAGCAGTTCGTTTTGGCTCCAAGATCACATTAAATTAAGTAAAAAAGTGGGTCAGTACAAATTGGTGTTTCACTCAGGGCTCTAGGTGTCTGATCAATTTTTGAGACATGAACAACCTAACCCACAACTTTACAACCACTTTACTAATATTGTGTAGGTCCCATTTTTTGATACCAGAAAACTGTTGAAGCATGAAGTCCACCAGACCTCTGAAGGTGTGCCGTGGCATCTGGCACCAAGACATAAGCAGCTGATTCAGTTTCGTAAGTTGCGAGGCGGCGCCTCAAGTGATCAGATTCTTTATCCAGGTGTTTTTTCTGGGGGATTTGGTGGCAAGGTCAAAACCTTGTACTTGTCTTGTGGTTCTCAAACCATTGCTCTACCATTTTTTTGTGTGTCAGAGCGCATTATCCTGATGAAAGAGAACACTGCCAATATGGAATATTGTTTCCACGAAGGGGGGGACATGGACTGAAAAATGTTTAGGTAGGTGGTGTCGAAGTAACTTCACATGAATGGCAGGACCCAAGGTTTCCCCGTAGAACACTGCCGAAAACATCACACTGCATTCCTCGGTTCTCCCTCTTCCGATTGTACATCCTACTGCCATTTCTTCTCCAGATAAGCAACGCACGTACTTTCTGATCGTCCACATGATAAGGTGATTCCCCAGACCTGGCAACTCTCTTCTACAGTACCTCATCTTTCGGACTGGACAACACAATCTGGCCCTCGCTCCCCACCAATGAAAGTGAAAACCTTTGAAGACCCATTATTCTGGCACGGATTCACCGATTTTCCATCCTAAGACAACTTGTTTATATGTTTATTAATGGATAGCCCTTTGAGATGAACCATCTCGTTTTCAAGGGAGTCCAACAGGAAACGAACAATGTGACACAACAGACACAATCACACTTGACATACATGCATAAAAGCTCTCATTTGCCACCATTCCCATTAAACCCACACCACCCGCAGGAAATACATTGAATGAATACACAAAACATATAGTTTGGTAATAATAATAACGATAGTGCAGAGAAAACTGAAAAGGTAAAGAAAAGAAAGAGGCATACTATGTTAAAGGCTCAAGAAGACATTTCCATGAAGAGCAGGAGCAGGATGTTTTTGCGAAAGAGTAACAATGAATTCTTAAAGAGGCGTGGTGAATTTATTCCAGCGAGAGGAAGCTTTGTGTTTAACGGCGAATCTGCCCAATATCCTCAGTGGTTAAGGGGACAAAAAAAAAAAGGTTGCTGAGTATGTCTAAGAGAGCATTGGGAAATGTGTGGTATTAGATATTGTTTTAGATAAGAGGGGCAATAAAAATGGATACATTTGGAAACAAACTGACTCACATCCGTGATGAGTTAGATGAGGACACCTTAAAATAAATCGACAGAGCTTATTGTAACGTTAAGAGATTGAAGATGTGTGTCAAAGGTGTTTATTGCGGAGGCAATAACAGCCTCATCTGAATGTTGAAACAGCTTACGGAGCAGTACAGTACACTTAGGTAGCAATTTCCTTTTTTATTATAGAGGACTCTGTGCTGTTTAAAAGAAGGCTCCGGGTCAATCCAGAACCCAGGTTCTTCAAAGAAGTCACTTGTTCAAGGAAGGATCTATCATTAAAAGAAATATTCAGATCGTAAATAACTCCAAGGCCCGATTTGGTCCCAAACAACATACTGCACGATTTCTTGTTTATTCAGCAATAGTTTGTTGGATGAAAACCAATTCTGAAGGGAGGCAATCCGTATCGAGGAGATCGTTCTATTACAGATCTGTTTGACATCAGATGTATAAGTGACAGTATCGTTGGCATAAAAGTGTTCTTGACATCAGAACAGACTTTGGGAAGTTCATTAGTAAAAATTAAAAAAATTAGTTCTCCTAGAGATGAACCCTGTGGTACTCCGGTCTCAGCAATTGAGTCATCAGATTGACAGCTAGATGTTTTTTTTTTTTTACAGTGGAGCCATTAAAAATTCATACGTCCTAGTAGGGTCAAAAGAATGACAGCTACCTGTAGAGGAAAGATGATGATTAAAAAACATTTCTCTGTCATATCTCTCCGATAGTGAGATGGTAAAACTTTAAATCTGTTTGGTAAATTCTGTTTGACTCATTGGGAACGTTATTCATGCTTCTCCAGAACTTATTCTCCAGAAATATGATGCATATTTTCAGAGATGTATTTTCTTTTGTAAAAGTCTGATTTACACAATTTTTTGTTTTTCCTCAAGGATCCATATTTGTCCCAATCAGCAGGATCCTGTAAATCTTCCAGATTTGATCCCACAACCCCACCTCCTCCACTATTACACCTGTCTGTCCATGTAACATAGAATTATCAAGGTCATTCATTCATCAATCTCATTCTCACAAATTGTACTATGCAACCATGTTTGTGAGAAAGTAAGTACATCAGGTTTTTTTTATTGAGCAACACAAACTCTAATCCCTTTTGGGAGGAGGGTCCTTATATTCAAGTGCATCATTTTTAGGCCTTTGACTGCATCAATTATTAATCAAACTAGGAGTGTTAACAGACTAGAGTGGGGCAGGGGAAGGGTCTGAGAGAGGAGGGCAGGAGAGCCGCACACACATAGACACACACATAGACACAAACATAGTAACACAGAGACACACACATAGACATAGACCTAGACACACATAGACACACACACAGAGACACACACAGAGACACACACACAGACACACACACAGACACACACACAGACACACACATAGACACACACACATAGACACACACACATAGACACACATATAAACACACAGAGACACACACAGAGACACACAGAGACACACACATATAGACACACAGAGACAGAGAGCCAAGCACACACATACTCACTCTCACAGGACTGTGAAAATAAAAAAAAGCGAAACAAGCTGCGTCATAAAAAAAAGCTCAGTCTGGATTGCTCATGAATTAAAAAAAGAAAATAAAGCCCAAGGTCTATTACTGTTGAGAAAGAAAATCTGGGCTTAAACAGAAGACATCCGTTATTTAAAACATTCCCTGATAAACTGGGGATGCCCCCTTCATTATTATTAATATTAATATTATTATTATTAGTAATAATAATATTTAAAATACATCATATGCATAGAATAATTATTATAAATATAATAATAATTATGTTTTTTGCTCATTTTTGATATTTTTTTGTATTTATTTTTTATATTTATATTTCATTTTCTTCATAATTTAGATCATTTAGGATTTACACAAGAGTATTTCATATCCATTTGTTTCAAACATTTTCACTCAGACACAAGGACCTTGATAGACAACTAGAGAATTTAAGCCAGCATATTTCAGCTTTTTACAAACTGCAGTTGTTTAGCCTTCACTAATCTCTCGGCCCTTTTCAGAGTCGCTCGGATCCTTATGCTGACTCGTATTTCCTGCTTCCAATACCTCCTTCTCAAACACGAGATCCTCACTTGCTGCCTTAAATATCCCACCCACTGACATGCCACTGCGATTAAAACCTGATAATCGTTGTTATTCACCTTATAGCGGCTTTAATGTTATGGATGATTGGTTCACCTGTCAGCCACTGAGTGAAAGGTGTTTGTTCCCACTGGGGTCCAGTTCCCTCACATCATTGCTGTTCACTCTTGAAAGAAAAATAATTCAAAGAATAATTTTGGTAAACATAGAAAACGTCAGACATTTTCCTACGTTTTCCGTCGGTCCGCTGCTTCATTAGCCAATAAGGGCCTCGGCGACTCTGTGGGACTTTTTGTCATGTCGACAGAGGGGCCGTTACAAACCTGATTTATTTGGCATGCAGCTGTGAGCGCCCACATCTGTGAGCTGCCTGTAAAACTGATTTGTGCGAGGGATCAATTTCCATCTGATGGTTCTATTCCTCTGTATTCATGAATGGAGAATATGTCAAATGAGATCTCATTTTCCGCATGGATCCATCATACGCTGCATCTGTTGGCTTGATCATTATAGCACAACCGTCTGATTTTAGTGACATCACTCTTGACAAAAAACACAAATCGAATGTTCTGCACCGCTGACGGATGCCTCGCCGCCAAACGCAGATATAACCTCAGCGTTTTCATCTCTTTAAAGTCTTGTCAAATTAAATATTCACTGTGTTGTATATTTATGCATCAGCGGCGGAGAACAAGGCAAACTAAACTTTAGAAGGGAAGTCCAAGACGGGATGGTGCATTCAAGTTCCATTTGCTACCATCTCCACGTATTAGCATCCTTCAAATGCAGCCTCCATCTCCACTTCTCTCATTCGTCTCAACTCGCTTCCTCCTCGCCGCTCAAAACGTTCGAAGGCCCACAGGCAACATCTACGACAAAAAAGAGAACACCAAAAAAACCAAGATGTCTGGTTTCCTTTTTGCTCTCAGAACATGACAGATGAAAAATGGAAGGAGAGAGAAAACATTGCAGGCAGCGGCGACAGCTTTGAAAGCCCGCTGCAACCAATCTCGGCTTCACAGGCGTGCAGTGGTGCACTGTGGGAAGCCGTGCGGTCCGCTGTGGAGAGCGAGAAGGAGAGGGAGAGAGAGAATGAGAGGGAGAGAAAATGGCAAATGAAGTTGGCGGGGTGTGGATTATTGTTCCCACCTGCTCGCAGTAATGAACAGCCCCTCCAAACAGACCCGGGAAATTGGTCCCCGGTGGTCCCCGAGCCTCCTTCTTCTCATCCGTCATGTGTGTTCGCCACTCCGGGAAACACTCCTACCTGTGGTCCAACCTATTTGGCTGAAGATTGCTTGAAAACACCAGGGCAGTCCTTTCATTCCCTTGTGACTGCATATTCTGGGATGTTGAGCACCTCCTCAAGTTCAATTGCAAGACCTTTACGTCAGGCGTGACTTTTGAAGGCTGTTTGTACAACAACAGTTTTAGCATGTCATAGTAAGCGTCTGTTGAAGTTAGACCTTTTTTCTCCACAGGAAAAGGCATTTTGGGGGGCTGAAAATGCGAAGTTCTGAAACTGTGTTCTGGAGTGTAATCTTTTCAAAACACATACCATTACTGTTGCCATTTAAACTGGCAAAAACATATTTCTTGCAAAAAAACATCTGCCTCAACTCACACAGGCATGAACAGAACAACATCAAAAATAAAGGTGGATTACCGCGCACAGATCGGGGTCATTATTACCTTTTATCCACCTGGGCTGGTTGAGAGCCGGTGTCTAATTTAGAGACTATTCTCTGCCTTTCAACGGGCAGGAAAACCGGTAATGGAGCGGAACCAAAACCTTCAGTGTCCGGAAACCTGACCAAAGAAAGTTTGGTATTGATTATCGTAACCAACGAAAACTTGTGCCTGTGATCACTAAATTTGAGTTTGTTTTCTCCATTCTCGGTCACGTTTTGTGAAAGCTTGTGGGATATAGACGAAATGGAACGGTGACAAAGAAAAAAAGTAAACCCTCTACTCACATATCACAATGTATTTAATGGCCCTTAGAGACAAATTCCAGCACATCACTGCCTCCGCTTTTGATGCTTTTGACCTTTCCAGTTAAACCTTTCTGATATCCAGTGTGTATATATGTATATATGTATATATATATATATATATATATATTGCTGGCAATCAGGTGGTTTTATTTGTTGGAGTTGATTCCGAAGATGAGGACTATTAGGACGTCATCATTTGAAAAATGTTTAAACCTGTAAGGAGCCATGGTGAAACAGGAAACGCAAATAATTCAAATGCTATAGAAGTTCCACAGACGGCGTTCTCCCTGATTCTCCCTGATTCTCCCTGATTCTCCCTGATTTGGTCATTTTCAGCTTGCTTTTTGCAACAAAATATTTTCTTTCATTGCATTTATCCATTCTAATACGTTACTAACAACCTTATGATTTCCTGTTCTAACCAATTCTAACAATGTATTTTACATGAAAAAAGAAATAATTCGGATAAAATCTGTAGAACTGAAAATAAGAGGAAAAACGTACCATACAACCCTGATCTATTCTGTATACCTGAGATTATAGATGTCCAACACAGGAGCAGCATTTGTCAAATAATGTAAGAAAGGTGCTCTTAATGTTTTTGACGGGATTAACATTTTTCTTTTAGTAAATACTGTAGTGATGTAAACACAAAACCTTTAACATAGATCTAAACCGACCATTTTGTGAGCTTTATATAATATTGCTCCTCCATGAAGTACGAGAGAGAATCCTCAAAAATAAAAGACGAGAAAAACTGTGAAGTATCTAAAGTATCAAAAATTCCTTTTTGAATCGACTGGACGCTGAGAGTTTCTGAATAATATCCTTAAATATTTATTAATAATAATAATAATAATAATAATAATGCATTTTATTTATAACGCACTTTGCATTTGGATCAAATCTCAAAGTGCTACAAGGTAAAAGCAGATAAAAGCATCAATAAAAAAAAAAAAATATATAATAGTAATATATAAATATGACCAAAAAGTAGCAATGTTAAATAAAAGTTATAGTTTCTGCTAAAAAGGGAAGTTTTAAGTAGAAACATTATCTATTCTAATATATATATATATATATATATATATTTGTTCAATTCATGTACTTTTTAAGGCTAGGGCAGGAAGATAAATATAAATACGTTTAGGGATTAAATATATTTATTATATAGTTGTAGTATTTAGTGTGTTTTAAAGTGCCTACACTTGTAGGTTTGATCCGTATATTCCATACAGTGTGTTTGTGGGGCGCTGGAGACCATTAATCAGCTAATATGCTGAACGTACTGGCCGTACGTACGAGTTACACCGCTGTGCCAGGCCAATAAAAGGTTAAATGGGCGTGTGATCCCCAGAGTGGGACGTAGATGGAGAGCGAGTGATTTATTGTTCGATGTAGATACATGTTTGGTGATAAGCTGCAGATGTAGCACATCCCCCAACGACAGCTATAAGAGTTAAAAAGTTCTTTCTTGACACGTGCCTCTCGAAGGACATTGATTTTTTCCGTCTCTTCACTTTAGAGTGTTCTGTGATCATTCTGGCTGAGCTAATGCAGTTGGCCTTATCTCAGTCATGTTATTACGACAATCAAACGTGGCAGGCTTTGTTTCGCTGTCCTTTCAGGGGAGGCTACGGCGCGCTGCTACATCGTTACTGCGTTTAACGATGTTCCCGCCGTTCGAGTGTTTGTCGCTCCGGGCGTCCTCGCCGCCTTTATCTCCAACTAGAGCAGCACTAGTATAAAGTAATGTTTGATTTGTATTTTCCAGAACGGTTCTAATTACATTTCCCATCTTGAGTATTCTTTCAGGTTGTTGATTATTTGCTCTATACCACTAATTGTTTTATTTCTTTACTTTTTTCCTTCTATCCAGAAGCATAGCTTAGCCGTTTAGCAACTGAGGTGGTCCGTCATGAATAAATAAATTGAGAGATTTTCTTCCTTAACAGAATTACTGTGCTTCTTTCGTGGCATTTTGAATTCATAAAATGACCTTCACGAAAGAAATGTTCTTTTATATCGGCCGTGTACATTTACCACACCGGGGTGAGAGATCCAGAACCTTCAGCCTGTGCTGAATCCACATCTCTCTCCAAATGTTGGCATGCAAACTTGTTGTTGGCCCAGTTGTCGCCCCTCAGGCCATACTATCAGCTCAGTTAACACAAGGAGATATTAAATGATGTTTCCGACATTGAAACCTATCAAAACTGCGTGTTGTTTCATTCTGGGGCCGAAACTGTTGGTTTTTACACTTTTCTATGGATTCTAAAGGGTTTGGAATCCTAAAAATAAACAAGAGATAAATGATAATTATGATCGGAACTGATGTGAGCTGAATTAATTAAGTCAGTTAAAGTTTAACACGATATTAATATATATGATGTTTTTATGAGGGTTTCAGGTAGGGGGAGGTTTTAGGTCCTCTTCAAAGAGTTGATTTACCTCCCAGCAAAGGCATATCCCCCAAAACCCCGCAATCCCCTGCATTGAACTCCTCAAATGAAATGTGAAGTAATATCTGAAAAACAGTATTTTCATAAGAAAAGTTCCCTCTAGAGACTGTAGTATGAACTATGGGATTTAAAATATGAAATATACAAGAGTGATCTCTTCCAGTCGGTACATATGCCTACATAGAGAAATATATATCCGTCCAAATATGTTTCCCTATACTAAACGCATCCCAGGGTTATGTTTGGAGAACTTCAGCTCTAAATCTTTATCACCTGCCCTCAAGAAGCTAAAAAAAATGAGATGTTTTCAATATATGTATTCGTCTTATTGGGTACTGAGTAGGGATGCAACTAACGACTATTTTGTTAGTCGGATAATAGTCATTAATCGACAATGGATGGAATTGTCTCAAGCTGATGGTCACACCACATACCAGAAATATAGGGAGAGCATGAAGCTCCCTGTTAGTGATGATACGTGATGATATGTGCTGCTGATGACCGCTGTTCCCCTCTCTGCTCACCTACGATGCTGAGGTTGATTGTTATCTGACTCTTTCTTTTCAAAAAAGAGATTTGTGCTGTATTTCCTTCTGTACAATTACATTTTTATTTGTTTGGAACGACATGTTTTAAATGTTGATGATAAAGAAAAATCTTCTCTTCTGATCGTTGGAGGAAAATGAATTAAATCGAGGAGTCTCAGTTGTCCTGCTTTAATATATGGGCTTATTACAGGCGGGTCTGTTATAACAGAGAAGATTCCGGCACAGTCAAGGTGTGAGTCTCAATCTTTCCACTTGGATCCAGCGAGACCATTATATGCGTACAATGTCAGGGCCAATCTACCGGGTCAGGATATCTGGAGTCCTTCAGACGGAACGGGGCGCACATCATTTGCCAGACATATTATACGGAAAAGAGTTGAGACTGAAGTGAGCCATGGGGAATATTTTCATTTCTTTACCTGTTGACAAGTACCTCTAGCTTAGGTTCAAGCTTGAAAGGTAAAATTCTTGTCAAAGACAATGTCAAAGTTTGATAACATGTACACCATCATGTAAGCCATGACAAACTACCCGCAACCAACATTTTGTAGGTTGTCATTTTTCTTACCGACAAACAAAGACTTTGATGCAATTTTCAGCAATATACGCTACAATTATTCAATTATGGTATCATGACATTAGGACTAGCCTTCGATGCTTACGTGCGTAAACTAGACTTTGGCACCAAGTACTGTGTCGCTAGTTTACCAGCTGTATTCGACTACTTTGCTACATACTGCAGACCAGGAACACCAAACAAGTCCTGCAGTTCTGGAGATGGCCCGATCCAGTCATCCAGTAATAACAGTTAGAAATATTTCAGTCTCGCTTAGATCCGAACACTTTCCCATTTTTCTTGCTTCAAATACTTCAACTTCAAAGACAAAATGTACAATGCCAGCCTAATTGGGTCGGCTGTACATCTTGCGGTAGTGCGGCCATCTCCCGATCGAAAGGTAGACGATTTCGAGTCCCACCAGGGTATACTTGTCGTCGGGTCCTTGAGCAACACACTGAAACCCTAGCTCCCCTGGCGCTTCAAGGGGGCCGCCCACTGCCCCCTCAGGGATTGGTCAAGCAGGGAAATGATTTCACTATGCTGTACTGTGTATGGCTGTATGCCATCAATAGAGGATTTCTTCTTTCTTCTTCTAATGTATCCCACCTACTGACAGGATCCTTGTAATGAGATAATCAGAGCTATTCTTCACGTGTCAGTAGTTATAATGTCATGGCTGATAGGAGAAGCTCAGTTAAGGAAGGTACGGTGAATGGAGATGAGGAAGATGCAATAAGAACGTGACTCACAACAGGGAGCGGACCTGATCTGGGTAGAAAATGATTTGGTCCGACCTGTGAACTGGAAAGTGTTGGTGGATAAAGCATAGACAGCCCCCGCTTTGACCTATTCTCCAGGCCGAGACTACATCCATTTTTTAATGGTCGTAACACAACATCTGATGTCATGTATTATCTACCTGTTATGGTTAATGCACCAACCTGAAGCACCCTTTTGCAGGAGCCTACAGCATGGAGGTCGCAAACCCCATAGGACATATAATGGAATCCTTCCATTCCTGTCACCCCATACTCCCTCATTTTTCAACAGTACATACTGCTGGTATTCAACCATGTTCTACTAATCTAAGCCGTGCCACTCACTCAGATACACAAGTTGACATCAGGATGTAAGCAGGAGAATTGCTGCCGTTATCAACGGACTTGAGGCAATTTTCATTGTAATAACAAAGAAAAAAGATGTCAGACTCCACTTTCTCACCCATGTGGTAATGGGTTCCCTTTTGTCTACAGATAAGTCCCTAATATATAGAGTACAGTCTAGTGTAATTGCAACAAAACAGCAAAATCCACTTCAGTGCATTACAATCTCGTGCACGTACACCAGCAGCTGTTTAACATCTGCTACGGCAAAGATTCGTATCCCTCTTTAGTTCCACAAATCCTGGCTGTACAGTAGATTGTTCCACATCAGCTATTGATTATTGGTGATTGAGTGGGGACTTTATGGTAGAGCTTGGCTCCAGTCATCCGTCTGGAACTATACAGGATATGCATATCTAATAAATCTGGCTGGTTAGAAGTTAGTCTTCTACAATAATGCCACCTGAAGGTAGGCAGTTGCATAAATGAGGTTAGATGTGCAGAAGTACAAATCAGAAATACTTTATTGATGCTTGTGGGGTAATTGGAGGGTATATGACTTTAATTACCTCCTTCTAACCTATGGTTATTTTAGTTACGCTTCGCCTGAGTTACATACCCAAATTCAACTTAATAGCTTCACCACTATCAAGTGTATTAGCATAAACCTGACATCTATGGACAGCTAAGACCTAAATAGTTTATTTATAGAGTCAGTTACATTGTATATGTTACTATATTTGAGTAACCGTTGCTTAAACAAAAAGAAATACCAATATTTCTATCCTCACCTGCATTAAAATGATGATATAGCATTGTCGTGCTCTGTTTCCTTCTTACCTCCTAAATAATTAGCGATGTATATCCAACAGAATGGAACCTCATTACTTGTCTGCTATATGCCACTAAATTTTAAACACTGCCCCTTTAAGTGGCGCTATCAGGGAGTGATGTAATGTATAAAGGGAAAAAAAAAACCACCTTGATAACAATTTATAGATGGGAGCTCAAGATGTACTGAAAGGAATTCTGTCTTTCCACTATGGCAGTTAAGATTTCCTATCGAGACTTTACCCCCACAGACCCACCTACCTTAACACCCATGTGCGACATGACATAAAGCTCATGGGAGCATCGAGAAAGTGTTAGCATTCCCTCGAGGCACCAGAAGATATAGGGTGCAAGAAGAGGAAAAATAACTGAATGAAGGTAAAATTGCGAGTCATTAAATGATCTATGACCCTCTCAGTACACCATTGCTGCTCCACCGAGGACGAGAAAGAAGAAGTTGTCCTGTATCAAGAGCAAAATAATGAAAAATGGGACTTTGGGTAAGACACTCCGAGTGGCTTTTTTTCTGAAGTGTGTTGAGATGATTGAGAGAAAAGGCACTATGGGACCAAGTTTGGTTTGGGAGTGATTTTGAGAATACTAGTCCTTATAAATAATGGGGAGAGGACACATTTTCCTCAATAGCAAGAAAATAAACGAGCACATTGGGATCTGATCAGATGGATGATGGATACATGATGAGCACATATTACAGAGAGAACATCTTGAGATTGGGGAGAGGTAGTCCACATTCCTGGATGACACGTTGAAGGGCTGACAGCTCAAGGCGAGGGTTTTCGAGTCATCAAATGAAAGCTAAAATGGGACTCTGATACTTGTTCCAATAACAAATATACTCCCATTCGATGTGATTGAAAGCTTGTCTAACATCTAGTAAGGAGACTGTGTAAAAAGAGGCAATATCCTGAGGGAAGCTAAGCTTATGTAGCGAATGTGCTATATGTTGTGTTGATTGAAAGCCTGCCTGATAATAATTTATTTTTTCCTAGATTAAACTCCAACAGTTTAGGAGGATTTATGCAGCCACAACTGCGAGAAGACTATAACTTATGGTGGAAATTCATTTTTTATTCAAAGTGTTTTTATTTGATTCTTTGGAACAAAACAGGAAGGACCAAGTTTAATGAATCCGAAATGAATGATGAAGTTTAAAATACATTTAAGGTCAGGCGAACATGAGGACCAGCCAATGGCATCAATGCTTCCATCATCCAGGAACTGCATAGTGCTTACATACTTTGGTCACATGATGGTGAGCATTGTCCTGCACCAGAAGGAAACCAGGGTCCACTGCAACAGGGGTCCAAGGATTTCATATTCATCGGGATACCGTTGGCTAGCATGTTGTGGTCCATGAAACCCCGCAGGATACGCCTACCCAGACCATCAACTCCTTCAGAACCATTCCCTTTTTGGTGGTTGTCTCTCTGGTGGGTCTCCTGTCCACCTGTTGTTACTTTGATTTGAACCAAAGCAGGTGAAACTGATTTGCGATCGGTCAGGTTTTCCAACTGGACCGAACGATACGATTGATTGTTCGCTTATTTCTTGAGTATATGATACCACCTCTCAGCCCGGAAGTTGCTGGTTTCTCGAGGGCCCATTGTGCACTCTTTTTCCCCCCCAGAGGACCACATATTACAGCTGTCCGCTGCCCCCTGAGTTGACCCCTCCAGGCAGACTGCACCGACCCTACCACTTTACCCCTCAACAGATTCACGAGTCGGTCTTTCCCTTCTTTGATAGCAAGGTATCAGGGTCTTTGCAAGGACTGTCAATGCTACTACAACGAGGAACAAATAATAATATCCGTTAGCATACATGAAGGCATAGACCTTTAGTTTTACAGTATAAATAACTAAATGCAACTATCTGAAAGAACCTCATCACTTGACTGGCTACTTGATACTACACAACATTTTTTTTGACACTTTAGGCCTAAATTTGTACACTCTGCACCTTGAAACTTCAGACCCACTTTTTCAAAAGTTATCCTAATTTTTGTTAGGATATATCTGCCTCTGTTGTCATTGTACACAACGTGTGTGAATGGTAAAGGTAATGGCGATACTAGCGCTCAATTGCACACAGCCCAGCCAGTTAATCTCTCATCTATCTTTCAAAAGATCAATTCTTAATGCAAGGCTTTCATACCAGCTTTATCCTTTAAATAGAAAAACATATTTTTTCCTGAAATGATCCATTGAAACTTAGATTGCAGTCAACCCTGGGAGGATAACTTCCAGTCATAGATGAATGCGCATGTCTTCTTAATACCTTCCAGCTCCCTCTGTACATTTTATTCATGTAATGTTGATTGAAAGGAAATTCCGGCCTCGGAAACAGTCAGTCACGACAGCGGAGGGATAAAGCCCGGATCTACGAGTCTCGAAGGAGCCGCAATCACTCGGTTTACTGCAAGAAAAAGAGCGAAAAAATGTTCTAATGCAGAGATTAACTGATGTCATTTTCTGTAACTGTGGATCTTATGATTGCAGTAATTAAATTGCCCAATGGAGGAGTGAAAGCTTGGCCTTAACTCGCGGCGCTGTTACGTCCGCCCCCTCTTTAACATGGTGGAACAAGTCGTAGGACCTCATTACAAACCCTAATGTGTAAAAAAGAAGAAGCGTATTTCATGCAAGCCTTGACCTCTAAACCTCCATTATGGCAGCAACAACATGAGCAGAATCTAGATGTGTGAAGTGCATCTTTTTCTACCTGTCTCCCTTCCGTTCTTATTGTCTATTTTCACCTGACCTCCCTGAATGTCCCGGCTTCACACCTATAACCCTCCTGTTTATTGTCAATGAAATTTTTAGTATGAGAGGGCCGGTGTGCGCAAGCTGAAGGTTTCATTTCGCCCTTCCAAAGTGTGAGTGTGATTTGGATGCATCAGTTGTATGTGTGTGTGGGTATGGGTGTGTGTGTGAGTATATGTGTGTGTATGTTGACTGATTTAGTAGCAGCACCTCGAGGTCCATAATCTCGATCTGTTTTCATGCCATTTCCTGGATTGGGCTCAGATATTACTGGTTGAAATCTTAACTCTCATCTGAAACAGCTGTCAACACGTGAAGAACGCGCCCGGAGGTTCCAGTGTGCCGTTTATGGGTATGGAAGATGTGGACCTGAGTGCCGTAAAAGAACTGGAATAAAAAACACAGTGGCGCAAAACATGAAAGAGGCCTTTAGCTAATCTGTCATCAAAAATACGACGAAGCTCCTCGCCAAGCTCCGTGAGCCTTGTTGTGATTTCATCTTTGCCCTGATACTTTATTCAAACGTGCCTGTTTAACGTTAAATAAGCACTGGAAAGAATGCAATGAATGATTCATGACAAACTCAAATGTAGTGATAAATGGTAGCTAGGAAAGAAGAACGCACGGACGGTCATATGTATATATATATATGTATATATATATGTATTTATATATGTATATATATATACAATATATAATGTTATATACTAATAAATATAATGTACAGGGTATAAACATGCAGTATACATAGATAGAACTTATTTAATCTATATGAAAGAGGGGGTTTCTGGATTTGGTGAGAGAGGACATGCAGTTGGTTGATGTGCCAGGGTAAGATAGAAGCCGTTGATCTGTCGGGACGACCACGATAGGGAGCAGTCAAAAGAAGAAGTTTATTGTGTAACTGCATATACATACTTCTATACAGAGTACAATCTTACAGTCTAGTAATAATAATAATAATAATACATTTAATTTATAAAGCATGTTTAACATGAAAGGGTAAACTTGTATATGCACAATACACTCAAAAACCACAAACAAATAACACAATATATAACATCAACCCTGCTCAATCTGTAATAATATTATTAATTATAATTATACAATGAAACAGTCATTGTTTACGCAGGTATTTGTTGTGTATACAATGGTTGAGGATGCTTCATAAGTGGAATTCTAGTTTTGATCAACACAAACTCTTAAACGTCCTTGAATGCTCGTACGCATTGCTGAGAACTAGATCCATATCTGACAATATAGACTACTATGAACTCATTTAATGGAACGCTGACATGCTGTATATTCAATACTTCATCATTTAACGTTGACAAAGTCGAAGCAATTGACATTTTAAGAGGAACAAAGGCCTCATATAAAAACTTGGAGCATAGTCAAGAGGTAGCGGGAACACATGCCCAGGGAGACAGCAAGCAATTTAGTAGGCCGGTTTAATTAAAGTGCTGCGATGGAGGTATCGCACCGTAATAAGTTAAAGAGGCAAACCGAAGCTGGTGCGCGGGGACAACTCAGCTTCGGTAATCAGATGGAGGAGAGTAATGGCTGCAAACAGAGCGAGCGTCCATCTGTTTACGTGTCACGGACAAATCCTGTGACTTGTATGTTTATATTCTAAGAAATGAGAGATGAGAGAAAAGCTGTGGAGGGGACAGTGAATTGTTCACTGGTTGAGTTTTTAAATGGAAAATTTTAATTAAAAAAAAAGAAAAAGGGAGACAGCATCCACCAAAAAAATACTTTATCTTTTTCACTAGGTACATTTTGTCCTTTCCAGTTTCTTTTGTTGTTGTTTTCTGATAATTGTTGCTATGGTAACCTCTTTTTGGAACAGCTTTGGGTCATTTGGGTCCAAATTTTACAATATAGCAATAAACTTCTGTATTCCATGTTGTCAGGCTTTTATTCCGGCATGTTGGCTTCAAAACAGCTGTTGCTTTTAGATTCTTTTGAATTTGCCATTTCCCATGTTTGAAACATAATTTGGTAAATTCATGCTGTCTTAAATCCTCAAATAAAGTCCTGACAATAAATTAGTATTTGATTGTTGTAATCAGTACTGGTGCTGGTTAAAATCATTAATAGAGTCAGTGTGACATAATATGTCATATTTATGGTATGTTCAGTAAAGGGACAAAGATGTCGTCTCAGGGGAAAAAAGGGTTATTTTATAAAAGTTTAATACTAAACAAAATGTAAAATTGCATCCAGTTCTGAGTCATTACTAATCATTGACATATACAGCACTGAGCCAATTAGAAAAAAAACAATCCACTTATCATTTATTTTTTAGGAAAAGAAACATCATTAAAAAGACAAATATTGTCATTTCTATTGAAAATTGTATTTTTTGTGAACAAAGTGGTATTTAAAGGAGTTAAATCCTGAAAAAGAGATTAATATCTGATCACCATGGTCAGGACTGATGTTGTTTAGAAAGATTGATGGATACATAGATATATGGATAGAGTGATAGAGAAAAGCTCAGTTCCATTCAATTAGGAAATTATCCTAATATATATTATATTTATGGCAGTTTAAAAAAGTGGACACCTGTGTCCTCAAGGTGGACATGAATCAAGTGAAGCACAAGACTTTAAAACCATTCCCATATTTATATACTATATGTTGGGCTTTAACATGCTATAAAATAGACTCGTTGCACCTTTTTCCATATTGCATTTGCAGAACTAAGAACACAAGCTATGGCTGGTAGAAGTGCTCAGAACGATGAAAGTCTAAGCTTGGCATCCATCAATGGATTGATTTTGTCCAAAAAAACAATTTTTCCAGCAAATCAGTTTCTTATTGCTTACTGAATTCATACCTGGGGATACTAGAATGGTGTGAAACGACATTAAATGGACAGAAGGATTCCCTCCTGGCTGAAACTAAACATAAACTGCAGAGGACTGCCTGATTTGCAGAGATGTGGAGTGGGAGAAGAAAAGCCAACTGACCATAAGCAGGCCGACCAAATGGTGAGGGGGACGGGATGGATAAGTCAAACCGTTTTAAACAGATTTGACCCTGGGGGGCCTCAGGCCCTCCACTCACTGCTTAGTCGAGTAAACTGCATCATTGGCACCCCGTGAACTGCCACCCACACACTCTAATGGCGCTCTAAGTGCCCACATCGCTGCCTCCCTTTGGACCACTGTGTTAGCTCTAAAGCTGGGAGCTCCGGCAGGTTCCTGACGACAAAAGAGACACGACTCATCCGGACCGCGTGGACTGGCTTGCAGGACAAGAAGTGGAACATTGTGATTTGGTCCCTTTCCTTACTTTACATCCCCAGGACTGAAAAAGGTCTAATTACTTTCTATTAAGTGGATCCTTGAGTCTCATGTCTGCATAAATAAAACAGAACCGGAAAACGCACCCAACTATTCCGGAAACGCACCCAATCCCCATGATTTAACTTTAATAACTTTAAGACAGACATAACATAAGAAGTTATGTCTGAAAAACAGTGTTTTTGGTTGGAAGCGTCGCCTACTTAGTCGAACGTATTAGAGTAATATACAACATATACAAGGTAAATCCTTTGGACAAAAACCAGACCAAAGGTTGAGAAATGATAGCCTGAACATTTTTTTGAGAAATAGGCACCTCCCTAGCAGGAGGGTCATATTGATCAATAAGCCACAACATTAGAACCAGTAAATGGTAACTGGCACGGCTGCGGCCTGAGAGTAATTTGATTGTATCCCCTTAAAAGTTTGAGCACCACAGTTCGGGCGGTGACAGATTTGGAATAATTCCTCCGACTCCCCACTCCTGTCACATTCGCACTCTTAAACAGTTAAAGACAACTGCCATCGCAGTGGCATCGGCGACGGCACTAATTAGACAGCGTGGCAACTGCATTGACACACAGCGTGTGAAAAAGAGGCGCTATTACGTCTCTTCATTTGCGCCACATCATTAGTTTGGATATACTGAGGATTGGCTCGATAAGAGAGGACTGTTCACTTTTACTGTTACGGCCCAGACTTCTCTTAAAAGTAGAGAAACAGGACACATGAGTGTGGATTTATGTTTTGAATGCAGGTGGTGCAGAATACAGATGGGCTCATTTTAAGCGTGCAGAGGAGGGGAAAACATCTGTTTCAGCACCAAGGGCAATTATGAAGATTGATCAGTCAATTTGCAATGACTGAACCCCATCTCCTCTGAAAAATTGCATCAAATTGTATCAAAGCGTGCGGTTTTTTAAAACAGAAATGGCCTCTGAGGGCCGAGTCTCTGTGGCTTCGTGTGCAGGTGCTTTTTGAACAAATTGCACTTCTTTTGTGATGCGATCATCGCAGGTGTGTTCTTTTGTGCCGTGCAAACATTTGTCGGGCATTATCAGTGTCCGGGAAGCGTCAGATCTCAGGTATTTATAAGTCTTGACAGTGGAAGACGGATCACAAGCCCTCAAGCTGCCACATATCCATCCTTGTATGGGCTTCCAAAGACAGCCTTCAACACGCATTACTCATGCCCATGCTGCTACTGTGGTCCAGAACGCCCTGTCTGATGTTTTCCATCGCTTCCTCCGCGCATGTTGTCGGGTTGCGTCAGCGGGAAGCAAGCTTATGGTGATGTGGCTTCAGAGGTGCAACTTTTTGTTTTCTGTGAATTCATGCTTCTTTGCCTCATGGCGCTCTGAATGACAAAGTGTACAGTGCTTTCGATTTTATGCGGCGCTCAGGCTGTTTCTGCCAGTTGTCCTCGCCTCTGGTTGTTTGCATGTTTGTATATTCATCTTCTTTGTATGTGGTATTGCCTGTGAGTGCTGGGTTGTGTAAGTAACTTAATGACATCCATTTTTGAAAAGAAACTGATAGCATGGACTTAACGATGACAATGCCGATGTACGTTCATGGTATAAGCACATTGGTTGGGTCAAATATCTGGGAAGAGTTTGCATAAGTACGACACTCATAAATAGAAGCAAAAATACCGCTACGTTCAACATGGCAGATTTCCTGTTAAGATGCACATCTGTGCCAAGTTTCATATTTTTATGTGTAACACAGAGCGAGGGCAGCTTCCTTTTAAAATTTTGCAGAGGGCGCTATAGAGCCATTTTGCCACCCCATCCCTTAAAATCATCATCATCATCGTCTTAGTAGTGACCCCTGAAAAGTTTTGTGGATATTCCAGCCTATCAAAACGCTAAAAACCTCCTGTATATTATAGTTAGCTGCATTGACATGGCAACACAGTTAATAAAAAGGGGGCGCTGTGGAGCCACGCCCTATGCTATGACATCAATATTGAAGGTATTCTCTGGTCATAATAAGACTAGACTTACTCAAAGAAAGAGTATAATATTTAGCATTTGACACAAGACTAAATTAGCAGCCTATAAAAATAAACACCTTTTTGTCGGCAGTCCTTTCACTCAGGAGCCACACTGATACACACGAGCGACAATAACCTCACAAAATCTTTTTGAAGAAGTTCCCAATCTGCAGTTTATTCACATTTGAGAGTTTTTGAGGTTACGGTTCGACAACAAAAACACATGATTTATATTCCACAGTTGTCTTGTTGTGTTCAAACTAAAAGCTTGCTCTCCCTCTCTGAACCCTCGCAGAACACGTGCTGCATACTGCAGATGTTCCTTCCTCTGACACCACAACAGACACGAGATAATTGTCTATTCTACATACGTGGCTCTACCCAGGTACACCATACAACTTCTCCCTCCTCCCTTCGGATGCAAAAGCATTTATAAATGTGCGTACCAGCGCACATTTGAGTGTGTAGATGCTTGGGGTTCAAGATGGAGCTTGGGGACTAATTGACTTCTGGAAAAAAACTCAAACGCTCGAAATAACAGATATCTAATTAGTTTCCATTCCTTCATATTACATAAGATCTGAACAGCTGTGAGCCTTCGAAGGTCAGAACAAACTCAGGGAACTAAAAAGTGAAGGTATTGTGAGAAACGGCTGGTTTACATCTGTGTTGTGTTGGAGTGTAGAGTGTAAGCTCTGGTGAAATAACGTCACAGGGGATCTTTTAGCTCTCAGTCTGACTCTGTCACTCATTGTTTCCTGCTGTAATCTCGCCTCCTCTGTGCCTGGCTGCTAAAACAGTGATGCATATTTGACACCTGCTCTTTCCAGACTCTAATGTTCAGTCAGAAGCAACTCAACTCAACAAGTCAACTGTTTGGATGGAATGAAATCCAATGTTAGCATACAGCAATCGTCAGAACATCGGGGTTACGTATGTATACGGTCATCCGTAATAGCTGACTGGATCATTGTAAGACTGAAAATATGTACCCAAATCTGAAATGCAGTGGAGAAGGGTTTAGCTGCAGCCCAGGAGTCTGCAGTTTCAGGACTAACCCTAACCCCTAACCCTATTTCCCACCAGCCATACCCAAAGGGGAGAACACAGAGTGAGTGTAAGAGTGGGTATGGATGTTTAAATATAAACATAGACGGATCCAGAAGGATGTATGTGAGTGCACACATAGAAATGAAGGTACAGGGATGGACCGGGTACGAGTTCTTTGTCGTTCCAGTGGTACCCCAGAAAGGCACAAAAACTGTACCTCTGAACAATGGAACGTATTTATACCGGTTGTACGTACCTTAGGCCATTTTGCACCCTCAAATGCAAATACGAACCTGTATACATTTATATATACCTTATACCATCATATAATGGGTACCTGGTGAGGTTCAGCTGGAGCATTAATTTTGACCATTTCCTATCTAAACTTGTAGTTTTTTGTCTTACACATCATTAAACTTAAATCTATATATAATTCTGCTGGAGCTGATTCGTCCTTAACGAGTTCCATGGTGAAAGTTGTGACAAATGTCTGTTTTTCTACTATTTTAGCCTTTTTTATATATTAAAAAATCAAAAGCAATGCTTTTGTACCTCTAAAATTAAACAAAGGTCTACGGTCATTACCCTAAGGGCTACTTTTCTACCTAATGGTGTACTTCTCAAACTGAATCAAATGTGTGTATGGGTGTACTTGTACATTGTTATTCAGAAGGGAAGGAATGAAAACAAAACAAAAACATTAAAAAAACAAGTTATGTCAATACGATGTTAAGCTGTAAGGCTTTTATACGTATTTTAAAGTGGTTCTTACTCACCTGGTCCTCGTGTGCCCATGCAACTCGTAGCACCTACTAAATCTGCTACGTGTTAACCCCCACCTAAAACCCGCACCCTAAATACACACTCTGGACTCTTATATTTCATTAACATAAACCATAACCCCCTGACCTTAAGCATAGAAATAAGTCTCCTGAGACCGAGGTCCTACAGCTATATACCTTTAAAGTAACCTCCAGCTATAGCAGTTCGTTTCTCTAGTGTTACGTTACTCAGTGAGGCCGGGTCGTGTTCTTGAGACCATGTTCAGTAGATAGCTGTGAAAAGTAGTGTAGGCCCTTATTCCTACGCAATTACACAGGTTGATGACACAACGTCTCCCAAATAAACAAAGGGAAGAAATTGAAACCAATGATGGTCATGCTTTCTGAAATGTAGCTCCAATCCTTCCTGCATATGAATCCCCTCAAAAACTAAACAAAGTAAGCCCACTGGGATTTGAGAAATGACCACTGTTGGTTTAGATAACTATTTTAATTTATTTTGGAATGTCAGAAATTGATCAATAACCGCTGGAACCGCTCCAATATTCTGCTGAATAGGCAGAATATTGTTCCAGAAATACTGTGCAACCGCTCCGTTTTAGAATGGTGACTCTGTGTTTATAAGCGTGAAATGTTGTCCACCTCTGTGCGACAAACTTGGGATGTGTGCAGGGTGTACCCCACCTCTTGTGCAATAACAGCTAGGATAGGACAGCGTCCGCGACCCTACAGGATAAGTGGTTAAGGATAATGAATGCATGAATGTACGTCTCCCTGATGGCGCCATTTTCAGAATGTTTATTTTCTCTCTCTCTCTCTCTCTCTCTCTTCGCAAACACACAAGAAAATTAGTCAGTCTAATTTGCCAAATCAGACTGACCAATCAACCAATCAGTATGGCAGCTTTTGTGCGGACATTCTGGAGCCTTCTTCCAAATAGCAGTGGAGCAAAGAGGTGGCTTCACCATCATCTTAAAATTCCAGTACATTAAAAAGACTCCCCATCACGTTGCATGATTCATTTTGAAACCCCAGACCCACATCATGACCCGACACATTTTCAAGGTGTCAACTTCCTCGATTGCTTTGTTACAGGAAGTTGGTGGAAACCTGATCCACTTTCGTTGTTGTTGATTTACCCGTCTAACACGTGTCTTCAGAGTTTTCCAGTGGTTTTTGCTTATGGTTTTTGCATATTATTGTTTTTCGGACATATCTTGAAATTGAATTTGAGGAGTTCAGTTACGGCATTAATCGCACAAAGCAGGGGATTCGGGACGTAAGCCTAGTTTTATACTATCCTACCACCCAATCTTTCTTCTTGCATGTCCAGTAAGAGCACTGGGTGGTAGGATAACGTTCTTTATGCTCGTGCACAAAGAATGCTGACAGAAAATACAACAATTCATTATTTCGATTGTTGGAGGAAAAGGTTTTTCCGAGGCATCAGCAACTAAATGAAATCGGATTTGAATTTTTAATCTGATTGAGGTGCTTGTATTGGGTATTTTTATTCCGATTGGGCTCTTAAACGGATGTAAATATCAATATTAGGAGCCACCCCACGACAGTCTCTTCTGCTGCCTGAGTCTGCTGAGGATATCGATAATATTTAACACTTTAAAACCTGTTTTGCATGAAACCGAACCTTCATTCTATTGATATAAAACCATGGTGTAGCCCCTTAATTAGGTCATATACAATACCTCTAGTGAATATCTCCCGGCTCTGCCAGCAATTCTCTTAAGGCTGTGATATTTTTTTGTGCGAAGAAAACCAAATCATTAGGCAAAATGTTGTTGCCTCTAGAAGGTGCCAGGATTGTAGAGGGATGCCAATTAGACGCCTGAGACGGGTTTGAAAAATACATGAGAAGCGTTCTCTCTCGAATAACAACCATAAAAAAAAAATCAGATGTTGACGTGGCCTAAAGGAAGGTGCTTAATCCTTGACTGCTACAGAAAAGCTGCTTGGTTGACGCCGCTAACTCTGAGCATCCTGATGTGTGTTTGAATAGTCGCAGGAGCCCCAAGCAGGCTGAAATCCCTCCTGAAATATAATGCTGATTGATTTATTGAGGATGGTTGTTTTCATTTGAAGTGATCTTATAGAATTAAATGTAGAGCAGACGGTATGGAACGTTGTGAGGCTTTTTTGAGTCCAAAATATCTGGCACAAGTTGGCTGTGGGTGTTGGTATTATTCCATGTGTGATGTTGTGACGGCTGAGCAGTTAGACCTGTGAGTAGACTCCATACATCCCATCTGTCGCGTGGCGGAAGTAGCATCCAGTGTATAAAAAACAGTCCACATCATCTTCACGAACTCCACACAGAAAGGCCGGCAGACGTGGCTTCAAACCCGGTACCTTCTTGCTGTGAGGCAGCAGCGCTAACCACTGCGCCACGGTGCCGCAGTGGGAAATTGTATTGTTTTTCACTAATAGTTCATATTTTACTCACAAGGGTTAAAATATGAAAAACGTTATTTCTCCAAAACTTTTTGGGGAAATAACTACCGTATCATTCGTCCGACTTAATTCAAAGTTAGTTTGGTGTTTTTGTATCGACTCGCGGAGATCGATCTTTTATATATATCGTCAGCGTAGGCCTAGTTTGACTAGATGATTGCAAAAGAACTGATGAACTGTATATTTTGTCAATAAAACCCCTTATAGAAGGTATATATAGGTAGAGTAATTTTGGTCCCAACTATAAGTGGTCGTACATCGAGGAGACATCGATGAGGTTTTTCTTACCTGGACAGAATTGAAACATGGTCCAGCGGCATGTCTTTCTTTGTTTTTGATCAAATAAATATATCCTACATCAACTTATTTGTCAGAATGAACTTCATATATATACAGCGAGAAATAAAACCAACAGTATTTTTACAAAGGAACCCGATTGTGTGAATATCCCGTCTTCATAAGACAATTTCTCTCCGAGTCTCGCTTGATCCAAGACTGGATTCCAGTAAATCCTCTGAGACGCACACTCAGTTTGGCACAAACGCCAGGAGTTGTATCTCACACCGGCTGAGTCGGAGGACGCATCCTTGCACACATGGACACAGAGTACACATACACATCAGTGTAACTGACCACGAGTTGGGTTTTCCAGCCCGTATGATGGATTGTTTCTTTCATCCTCGGGCGGTTTTGGACCTTTATTTTTGGGCCTGCTCCACAAAAGGGAACAGCCACCAGAGACAACACTGCCTCCTCTAATCCGCCAAGTTCTAAATCTCCAAATACGATTCCAGTCTCTAGGAACAATGCGCCCTGAAGCTTAGGGAGAACCGAGATGAGCTGTAGAGCGACAGGGGACGAGAGGAAGGGAAAGGAGAGCTATTGACGGCGGCTGAGAAAGTGAACCAAATCCTTTGTGAATAAAGAATGCAGTGTTTTACAGAGATGGCATATTAGGGTTCAGAAGATGGACTTATCGCTTCAGAAGTAGTGTTTTTTCTACTGCGATACTCAAAGTGTTTGTGATTCGATTTCATGTTGAAATGCATAAAGACCTTTTTCTGCCATTGTATCTGACGCTTTTGTGTTAATAAGCAGCATTGTCTGCTTATTATCATCTTCATCTGCTGGATGGAAGAGGATGAAAAGATTGAAAATATAAACGCAATTTAGACTTTAAGAAAGCATTTAAGAGACCGGTATTTAGAAAACACATGGGCGCCCAACGGTACCATTACCGTTGGGTGCCGTTGGGCGTACCGTTGTGTTGTTTTTGTGTTTTCACAACAATTTTTGTTGTGAACACACAAATCAGATTTTTTTCAAATCCGACCCAGGCCACTTTCATGATGTTGGTAGTACGCTTTTATGGAAAAAAGTGACGGGAATTGTTTTAAACATGCATCCAAGATCAAGGAAGAACATCCAAAACCTCTGGCGGGTTCAGAACACAAGAAGGAACCATGAAGATAGGTTCTCTTTATCTGACAAGAAAAAATGGCCAAGGTTCAAACGAAGCTCCGCTGAAATGTCCTCTGGGCAGGCAAACTTTCTGGAGATATGGTGAGTCTCTTGGTGCCCCGATCAAGTCAGTATTCAGCCGAAACAATAAATCCACCTGCCTAATACTGTGTAGGTCCTCTTTTTGCAGCTAAGTAAGCATTTAGACCGCTTATGTCTGCACTAACGGCCCGACAACACCCAATAAAGCCAGCAGTTCTTGAGATTTTGATCTTAATATCACATTTAAGCCCTTTCAGATCCTTTCGTTTGCCCATTTTTCTTTCTTCCAGCACATCATCTTCACGATTATCCACTTACTGCCTTTATGGCGGTCAGTGGGTCAAATGTTGTGGCAGATAGAAGTATAATGTTTCATAGATAAAATTCACATTCACACTTTTATCTGCAATAAACCAACTAAATTTGATCCGTAAAAGAGCACACTGACTGTTTAGCTAGGACTAAGGATCTGTTTGTTTTTATTCGTAATCACCAAAACAGAAAGGAGGGGAAAGTGAAGTTGGACTTCCATTTATCAGGTGGCAAGGTACTGCAGATCAGAACTTTTTTCTGCGTATGTGCTCGATATTTACTTTCAAATAAACTTAATTTACTTAGCATTTTTAATGCAATACTTCAATTTCCAAAGAGAGTAATAATATGGAGAGAACAAAAATGGTCGGAAGAAGCAAGCAGACAATTAAAGGATTTATTTCTTTTTAAAGGCTCCAAAAATGTAGCAACAAAATATTACAAAAACCCAAAACAAAAGAGTAAAAATTTGATAATTAAAAATCTGTGAAATTTATATGGTCTAATAAATGGAGTGGCCAATAGAATATAAAAATGAATAATCAGAAAGGTGAATTGGTGACTCTAAACTTGCGTTCACACTGGATACATATCTGATAGCTTTCAAAGCGAACTCAGTCTGAACGGTCATGTCGCATTTCATCCGACTTTTATGCCATTGAAGTGAGACAGACGTCCGAATTCTGCGAATTATGCTGTACACGGCATTATCATACGTTAACAACTTCAAAATTGATACAAACGCTCTGACATGTGTAGCATCCCTAATAACTTGCATAAGCACAGCGTGCTGCTTGTGACGTCACGTCTTATTCTGGACATGCGGGTCACCACAGTTCCGTCCACTGTTCACACTGGAGTCTGATGGCGATCGCATTTAAATTATAATTTGATAAACACGCAAAAAAAATCGGATATCCGCAAAAAATTTGAATTGAGCTTTAAGACCTGCAGTCTGAACGTAGCGTAAGTCACCCGTAGGAGTGAATGTGTGCATGATTGATTGTCTGTCCCTGTGTGTCGGCCCTGTGATGAACCGGAGACTCATCCAGAATGAATGAGTGAACCGGTCACGGATAATGAATGGATAAAATGGAAACAGTGACATACATAAAAGTCATGACAGCAATTCAAAATGAAACCAAAATAATATCCAGAGAAAAGAAGAGTAAAAGGAATAAAAGTATGATAATAATAGTAGATAATAGTATGATAATAACACCAACAGCAAGAAATGACAAAATGTAAGACGCCTAACTTCTTTTTAATAAGAGTGCCTTTACAAAGATTATGATTTGCTTTATTAATGAGGTTGTAAACACTATAAATCATAAATTATACTAAACAATTTATAACATATTTTTCCACAATGATGCAGGTTCACTATTTTCAAAATCTATTTGCTGCTGCACTTGCATCGACAATTAAACCGGCGATAGTATTAATGTTGGGTTGCAAAGTCCTTTCAGGTATTTGAAACAACCCAGTTAACAACAAGGATGCTGGCTGATGGAGAAAACAAAGAAACCAGGAACAAACCTCAGGCTGCTCATAATTTGGCAAGAAACAAGTCACTGCCGTGCTTTTTAATCTAATGATTTATAGCTGATTATTAATAAGTTATAAAATGTTAATAACCTACTTAATAAACAGAGTATAAATAATTCATTTACACTTTTAGAAGGTCTTGTTTGTAAAGTCGTGCCATAAATTCTGCGTCAACGCCTGCAAGAATCAAAAACAAACCACCGCTGCTCTGACACAGGTGGAAATGTTCATTCAAATCTTTGCTTGTATTAACTTTGATTTCTTTGTGGAACTGCTGCAGGGAGGTGGACCCATCGGGTTGGAGACATATCGGTTGTTAATTCGTTTGTGTTGGTCCGGCAGCACCAACATACTGTGCCTGACAAATAGCTTCCAGAGTTTGTTGTATTTTGGGGGGATTTTTTGACACAACAGGAGAAAATGAGTTATCACTGACTAAAAGATTCAATTTCACGCTGTTCAAAGGTAAGTTTATTTGTATGGCACCATCCAGACACGGTTCAAAGTGTTTCACGGACACAGAGAATGAAGTCAAAAATAATACACCAGGAACATTCAAAAGAAATTATTCATTACGAGGCTGTGAAAAGACAGGACATTAAAATACAAGGAAATTGCATGATAAAAAAAAAAGGAGAGAGAAAAGACGAGCAAATGGAGATGAATTAAATGAAGGGATTTGAGTGAAAGCAGATACGAGGTGATGTGAATTTATGGGAGAGGTTTCGGTAAACAATCTTGATTTAAAAGCTGAGTCAAGTGAGTTGACTGTCTGTCAGAAATCACCGGTAGATTTTTCCTCAGAGGATGAGTCTAAAATACTCAAAGCTGCAGAAGCTTGGCTCAGGTTCTGAGAACTCTGAAGCCTCTCTTCCAGTAGAAGGAACCAGGTGCTGGTTCAAAGATGAAACAGTTAAGAGCTGTTTCAAGTGAGCCTTCCGAGAACTGGTTGGGCTTTCTGCTAGAGTCATGTTATGACATCACAGAGGCGTTAGAGACACACATTTACATCACGGAGGAACTAGAGCCAGGTCGTTATAACTAATACCACATCATTTCACCATAGAGCCGCGCCCATACATCATAGAGCCTCCAGAACCAGATGATTACATCACAGAGATATAGAAAAGTGTTATTATGTTACAGAGGCACTACAGCCTCAATCATTACATCATACAGAGGTGCTGGTTCCAAGACATTTCATCAAAGAGGTACCACAGCCACGTCATCGTTACAGATGCATTACAGCCACATCATTACATCATAGAGGCACTAAAGCCATTCATTACTTCATAGAGGCACTAAAGCCAATTCGAAGAGCCAGTCCGATAGGACTTAATGTATTTGGCTCTCCTGTCGCATTATAGCATATTATCCTTATTGTCAAAGAAAAGGGTACTTCTCTGAATGTTCCAGGTTGTACAGATGCAAAGTCTCTCCACATAAATGCCATAGTGAACCTGCAACTCTGTTCGCCGTACCTCTCCGTACACTCTCCTCTGAGCTCTCGCCATCGTGGAATTCCTCAAGGTGTGCCGCTTCATCACTCGAGACAACTTTTGACTTCGTGGGTGGAAGTCATGCATTAACGCTCGTAACTCTAGAGGTGAGACTGTTTACAAGATCGCGGACAGGAAGTGAAGGCAGAGCTGGTGCGGTTATAAAAGTCTGCCTGAATAATGTGCGAGTGAGAAATATGTGCTTGGATATTTTTATGAAGTAATGAGTGGCCAGTTGTATCTCACGCTCTACTGCTCAAATGGTCCGAGCAGGACTTTATTGACTGTAATTGGGTGCAGAATCCCTCTAAATAGATGCCATACGTTTATTATATTATATATATTATAAGGTTATATAGGAAGGAGCCCAGCAGACTGTGGCAACCCTCAGAGCGCCTCATTACATCCGGCGCATCACAACCTTGTTATTCTCTATCATGTCAGAGAAAATGTACGATAAATGCACTTCCATTACCACATAGTGACCCGGAGAGTAGAAAAGATTTGGTTCATTTACTGTCAGAGACTGTAGTCGGTAAGCAGTGCTGAAGCGAGTATGTAGAGCTTTGTGTTGCTGTAAAGAGCTGTTTAGGCCTCAGTATAAATTATTCAATCTTAATACTCGAGTTGAAATACAACAAACCGTCAGCGGCTCGGCAATGGGCCTTTTAGAGCGACGCAGTTTGAGAGCTAGAAATGGAGCAACGATGCCATTCTAATATTCTCGCAGGAGCATTCTCTGAATCTGCAACAGCCTTGAATAATGAAAACTCCTCTACCCAACAGATCCATCCAGTCCTTAAACAGCAGGAAAAATGTGCCCAAGAAAGTAGAATACCTGACGGTAATGTGAGTTTACCTCCGAATGACTTGCAGCCAGCAGCTGTAAAACGCCTGGGCGGATGATGATCGCATTGTGTGTGCCGGAACATTCAAATGAATTTCCACGCGACGGGGACAAAATCTCTGATTTCAAGTGCAGTCAAGAGTTTATGTGCGCGCGTGACTTATTAAAGACTTCAACGCGTCTCTGAATGTGAGAAGTGGTGATTCTTTACTTAAGCATGCCCCCTTTTGGCCCCTGAAATGTGCAGGCCTATTCCCCCATAATGGCTATATCGTGTAGCCAGCTCTCTTGGGAGCCTCGTCGCTCGCCTCGCTGTGCTTAACTAACCTCCCCCTGAACAGAAGTGTGAAGGCGGGAGATGAGAAGCAGAGAATGGAGAGTGTGCTATATACAGTGCTGTGATGAGTGAACGCTTATGAGCGACATTGTTATTATGCAGAGCTTATTATTCTCTCTCGGCACTGGGGTATTGTCAGTAGCGACCGTAGCTATTCATTAAAGCTATGAAATATGACCCGGCCCTCGGTGTGTGTTCATATGTGTTTGCCTGGAGGCTATTCCAACAGATCTAACCCGGATATTTTGCATTATAGAACTCAAATTGGCTTCTAAAGCCACATATATTCACTTTGACGTTCTTTTTCGCCGCTTTGCCCGTTTCTCTGACGGGGGAAAGCATTAAACAAGCTGTTAAATTTACAATCCAGTTACAGCCATTAAAAAGTAATAACTGGAATGGAAGAATCGCGTTCCCCAAACACATTATTTTTAGAAAGTGTTAAATAAACTACAAGCACATATACTGTATACCCCAGTGGTCACTGTAATGCATTGTTCTATTAAATATTCATCGTGCCCAAAATCACCATCGTAACCGGACCTGACAGCTCAGAGCCTCAGACTTGATTTAATACATATTTAATGTTACCAACTGTTTAATTGTTTGCTCCGACAACTAAAGTCATTAAACCCACAGTGCTGTGAAAAAGTTTCAGACCCCCTGCTGGTGTGTATTTCTCAGACTAAACTGTGTGTGATTCTCAGCCCTGGATTCAACAGCAAGCTTCTAAATAGAACCGACTGCAACCAAGTGCCGCTCTGACATCACTGTGCTGGAATCCTAGCCCACTCTTCTTTGCAGAACTGCTTTTTTGCAGCCACATTGGGAAGGTCTTTGAGCATGAACCAGTCTTTGAAGGTCAAAGGGATTCAGGTCCAGGATTTGACAAGAACCCCAATAAAGCTTTAATCTTTTTTAGCCTTTCATAGCTAGACTCCGGCTTTGGAGCATTTTCTTGCATGACTGAGTCGTGCTTATCCTCTGAGGCTGGAGACCTGACATTCTTCTTCTCAAAATCCTGGTAGAGAACAGAATCCATGCCCTACAACATCTCACTGCTTGCTAAACCGTAGGTATAATGTTCTTTTTGTGAGATAGTTCTGGTAAAAACGAGTGATGAAATAACTTTTTTGAATATTCCTGCTAGAATAAAATGAATGATTGTGTTTTCAATGGTTGTTGAAAACAATATTTTTGTAAATTTGGGAGAACATGGCTCTTTTCTTTTTTCTTTTCTCGCAAAGTTGAGAGAATGTCCATCCATACATCCATCCATCAGTTTTCTTTCACTGATCCAACATCAGGTCTATGATGGGCCTTCCAGTCATCCCTGTCCTCAGAAAATCTCAGTGTGAGAGCGAAGCTGAGATTTATAGTCCCTCAAGCGAGTTCTGGGTCTACCCTGGAGTCTCCTCCCAGTTGGAGGTTCCTGAGGCGTCCAACTCAGATGACGGAACCACCTCAACTGGCAACTTTCGATACGAAGAAGCAGAGCCTCTACTCTGAGCTCCCTCTGGATGTCTGAGCTCTATATGGTATTTCTGAGGCGGAGGCCAGCCGCCCTACGATGGAAGCTCATTTCATCCGCTTCTACCCTTGACCTCATTTTTTCAGTCTCTGCCAAGAGCTTTTGACCACAGGTGAGGGTTGGAACGTAGATTTCACAGAAACGTGTTTCTACAGATTCCCCAGAAACACTACTTTAAAAAGATTGTAATATAACACATTACATTTACAGACTGGTTGAAGATGCCAACATCTTTCAGGAAAATAAAAGTAACACTGTCATTGAACCACGACCCATGAATACTCGCGAAGACTCAGTAGTATATAGATGGTTGGTAACGGTGAACTGAGAGCTTTTCCTGCTGTAGGGGTAGCTGAGAGAACGTGTTTATAACAAAGGAACAACGGAGTCTCCACTTGAGAGCATGCAACGGAGTTGGCCAGCAGACACACACTTAAGACTGGTCAAATGTAATTTTTCTCTTCTCGAGGCGAAGCAGAGGAAGGGGCAAAACTGCTGTGAATTAAAGCAAATTTGGGGTTGTCGGGGTGAAATTTGAGTGGAACACAAGCCATCATATATGTATAATTGGGATAAAATCAGTTTCTTTCCGGATCATCTTAGTTTTGTTTGTTTGCTGTTTGAAACAGAATCTAAGACATTGGATTTGTTTTCTTTGAAGTGGTTTTGGTTTGGACCAAATTTGGACCAAGCTTTTTCTAAATGAATGCTGTATTTGGTTAACATCAGATGTAACGGGATCTCTATCTCATCCAAGCAGTTCCACTCATCAGTCCTTAGAGTATTCTCTTATAACCTCTGAGGGTCATCAAGGTATGTTCTGGCAAAATGCAAACGAGCTTGAATGTTCTCCTCACCACTCTCACATGGATGCCCTTCTTCTAGAGTCTTACGACTAGTCATACGTGTCCCGCTGGAGATCTCTGGAGTTCTAGAGCTTTAGAAAGAGGCTCTGGGATTTCAGCGAACTGCTTCCTCACCTCTTAGGGAATTTACTTTTATTTCCTGTAGGGACAAGGTCGTCACCAGCTAGATCAAGCAAGAACGAAAAATGATTTTAACTTTTTGTTTTTTTCGGAGACAACTTGAAAAAATTTACCCTAAGGTACTCCTCATTATGCGTATTAGATATTAGAGGAGTATTGGCCTTTTGCAAAGATCTTTTGCCGTTCCAGTGCCTCACCAGTTTTGTGGCCCATCACATATTAATATGACTAAAATAAAATTGTTGATTATAGCAACTTTAAGAATGCATACAAAAATGATGCACCATCCCTTTAAAACTGACCTGGCAAAACACCTTTTTTTTTGCAAACACCTGCATATTTGGATAACAAATGGCTTCCTCTTTCTTGATTTTATACAAGTCATCAAGATTTCTTCAGGGAAAATGTGTCATCTTGTGGAAGTGAAATCCATACTATACTCCCTCTTTCATCCTCCGACCTGCTTCCACAGCTAAATAAAAATAGGTCAAGGGCACTTTCGCCCCAAGCAACACAGTTTCCAACCCTTTAAACCGTCCTGCCATCCCATCCTCATTACCTCCACCACACCAGGTACATTAGAGGCAAAGCCCACCCTTTCCTCTTTTTCCTTCCTAGCTTCCATCATCTAGGCCCTTTAGCCCTCACCCTCAGCCCACCACGTTCCCCAGCCTCGACCCACAGTCTCCTATCTGAGATGATCTTTACAGTGATTAATGCAATGGGGAGGTGGAGAGCCTTCTGCTCGCCCGTCTCTGAGACCCATTTCAAATGACTATCCTGCTGTGGCCACAGGCTGACAGGAAACTCTATTTTAGCTATTTTAGTCTCTCGTTATGGCTGTTTTTGCACCTGTCTCTCTGCAATCTACACATTAAAGCATGTTGCAGTCAGGGGCTAGAAATAAGGGAGAACACTTTCCTGAGCTCTGATGTGTTTTTAGCGGATATGAAAATGTGAAAATGTGAGCTATGTGAAGATACTGTCTGACGTTTAGAGCATCTGCTACTTTGACCAGAGCTTGTTGTTCCTTTTTTTTTTTAATAAAGAGCTCTCTATTCTGTATAACACGATAACTCAAAAAGTATTTCATGGATATGGGGATTTACAGTATCTTGTATTCTTGTAAATCATATTTTTCTCTAGTAACTCATATTAGAGGTTCAGCTTCATAGACTTCAGTGTGAGAAAGAACTGGACAGATCTTTGGAAATGTCAGCAGTGTATTTTCAACACTAAGGAAGATTTAATCTCCAAAAAGTTTTCGGGTAATCATTTTTCAACCGTTGGTCCTGTTTCGACCAAATGTGGTGCTAGGAGATCTGTCGTGTATATATCATGTTTTACTCATTTAGAGGAGCCTTTTTTATGAAAAACACTGTTTTTGCGGGGGATATCTTCACATTTAATTTGAGGAATTCAATCAGGGGAATGGTTTTGCACAATGCAGGATATTGGGGGCTTTTCCGGGATATACCCTGGCTGTGGAGGGCGACAGCATAGGCCTTGTTCAAATGTATGAAAATCCTTTTTCTGTGATGCTGTAAAAAGGATTAGGACTTTGGAGCTCAGGGCTTTAATCACTTATTTCCCTCCAATAAGACGCTCAGCAATGTATTTTATGTCAAATCTATTCCACGATTTAGTTTTCGACACAAGAAAGCCCCCCCCCCCCTTTTTTTTTAAATATTTTGTGTCAATCTTTGGATTTTCAGACTTGACTCTGGAAAATGTCCACACAGACTCAAAAGTAGTTTTCAGCCCATTTTCATTTTCATTTTTAAACGGGTCACGGATCCACCTCATGCGTCATCTCAGGTAGGGAAGTTTGTAACGAGAGAAAAGTTAAATTACAGCAAAAATAGCCTAAAATGTTTTTATTATTCAAGGTTTTTATTTTTCCCCTTGAATCTCATTTCGGTGGTTTCTGGCCCGGTGCCGGTCCAGGGCCTCATGAATGGCCTTTTTTCAATGATGCAAATGTGACCATTTAGCCTCAAGGTACAAAATTACATTTATTTTCTCTCTTCCGAGAATAATAATTATTATTAATAATGGATATTTTGCTTACAGGTACCAACGGAGTCTAGTCTACTTGAAAACATCTCCTTCAAGTACCTCTTCATACTGTAGTCTCTGTAGTCTCTTCGTAACCGTGTGGTCCTTCTGTCCATTCTGCTTCAGAGTGTGCGTCGTGTTTCGAGATAATGATGAAGCAGACAAGGAGAAACTGCTGCTTTGCCAGCGGGGATTTTTTCCCTCAGAGGCTGCGTGTAAAACACTATGTTATCTGTCCAGCAACTTCACACGATCAAGTTTCTGCATGTGCACCTCCCCTCAGCAAGGCCTGAAGCCAACTGGCCATATGGCTGATGTGTGTCCATATTTACCGCATCCAGTCAGCTTTAACTCAATAAACCAAATACATCTCTACTATTTCCTTATACAGCGTCCATGGGTTGTTTATTACGATTATTCCTTTAAAGATCTGAGCATCCACAGAAATATGTGTATGAGAAAATTACAATTCTATGTTCTATGAAAAGAACTGGGCCCTGCAGTCGTCCCTGACAGCAAGGATATATCCCCGAAAAGCCCCCTGCATTTCACAACCAATACCCCCCTGATTGAACTCCTCAAATTGAATCTGACTCATAAATAATCTCGGAAAAGTTAAATTGAGTCAATATGGACTATTTCTCTGAAGTCCACAATATGCTCTAAGATCGGATCCCATAGTGACTCAATAATGAAGATAAATACAGTTCACTATTTTTTCTAGATCTTCTCGATTGGATTCATATGCTCTGAATTTGGACTAAATCGAACCAACGCATAGGAAATTATGTCCGAAAGACAGTGTTATCGTAAAATAGTGAGTCAAATACGAACCATCCAAACGGCTTGTTATTGCGTTAAGGCAATGATGGAAGCACCCGCCGATCCTCCGTTTCAACGGGATTAACTCAAAAACAGTTTCATTGGTCATTTTCAACTTTTACAGCCCCATAGACCTTAATGGGAGGAAGAACTGGATTGATTTGGGGAAAAGTTGATTCCATATTTCTCCCCTAGAGGGAGCTTTATCTCAACGTTAACGAGCCATAATTTCTAAACTGTCTAAAATATTGTGCGTATGAATAGACACAAGGAGACCTTTTATTCACTATAGTTTACTGTCATAGTTCAAATTCCACTCACTAATGGGAGCTTTTTTACGAATGACACTGTTTATGGACACTTCTACCAAACCGTTGGGCCAATTTAGTCCAAATTTGGTGCATTTAAATTAACAAATGACAAACGAAATAGAGCAGTACCACTAGAAATCGCTGTTGCTGCTAATGAAGCAAGCCAATATATTTTTTATACATTTTATTTATATTATTTATTTGAACATTTTATTTACCTTTTTTTTATCAGCAGTGATGTGAAAGGACTAAATTACGGTTCAGTAAATACACTGTTGGTATGGCAACCTGTTTGATTTAACAGTCTGTTTTAAAAGCAGTAAAGTTTATTAAAATACATTTAGGAAAGAAGAATTCATCTTTATTGTTTTTATTTTTAGTTTGCCTGTGCCTAAAACAACATAAAGCTACATTCAAAAGCTGATAGCTAAATAAGATTAATTTAGTAATTGTGTATTTATTTTTACTTAACCTTTATTTAACCAGGATAAAAAAAAATATCCAAGTAATTGATCAGATATTGAAACAATTAATTTCAAAACTATCAAAATTGACGTTAGTTGCATCCCTTTACATAAAAACCACCATGTTACTGTCACGGTATCCAAAATACTGGGACAGTAAGTTTGTCCTCCGTTTTTTCATCAACATCCTACAGACATTTCACACGAATTTAACGCCCAAATTCTTATTTTTCAACTCATTCATGTCACATCAAACACTTTAAGCTGTGCAATTTTTGTATTGACTTTTTATCTAATTGCACAGCAAGAAAGTTTTCCACATTTGGGTTGAATTAGGAAGTATTCTTCAGACGGGGGAGGCCATTTGAGCGTCTCCACACACACCAGGGACAGATATTTCTGTTATCAAACCATAAAAGCTGTATTTTGCATATAATGTGATTTTTAAATGCCGTTTAACATTTCTTAAAGAGACACACTGTGTTTGAATCATAAATTCAGTTTCAGCTCAAATTTAATGGCCCAAATAGAGTTTTTTCACTCTGCATCTTTCTGTGGAATCCCTGCAGATCTGAGCGACTGCTCGTCACCTCAGTCTTTCTGGCAAAAAAAACTTTCAGAGGGGGCTTCATAAATGACAGACACTTTTTTCATGTGGTTGCCAAGGTAACAGGTTGAATTGGAGAGGTGCTCACAACTGGGTATATGAGTGTACTGTATGTGTGTGTGTGTGTGTGTGTGCTGCCCACCATTTGTCAGCATAATTGAAACTGCGTGATTATTCGAGGGTTTCCCAATGGCTCAAACCCTCTTGAAAGTGTATGACCTGCATTTTTTATTTTTTACCGTAAATCCATTGAAATAGGAGGTCAATGACTGACTGTGTTTGGATTATGACGAGAATGATCATGCTGACATATAAGTACTTTCCTAAAGGCAGCTAAGAGAAGCCTCTCTACTCAGAAACCTGCCTCACTTTTACCTGCAGCAAGACAACCTTGCATGTTTTTATCTCATTACATACATGATATATGTATGTAATGAGATTTCTCACCCTTTTTTTTTTTTTAGTAAACTGCTCCGTGTCAGCTTTTGGGAAGTGCTTGAATGGCCCTCAGGTGCTTTCAAGAAGAAGCAAGCCTTTAATTGGTGAGCCAGTGATTTAATGTCATCGAGGTACTGATTTATATTTGCATAGTTATTTGTTGATGGATAAAAAGCCAGTGGCAGGATATTGATCAAGCATACAGAGGCAGCATTGATAAGTGATGGGCCACAGGGAAGACTGAGGGATTCATGTTTCATGTACGGAATTGATGACCAATATTAACATATTCCTTGTTAAAGCGTCGCAATTTTTCAAGTCACATTGTTTTGTACATTTTGGTTTCAACATTGTCATACGTTTCCTTTTCAAGCCCTCTCGTATCTTGGTTCAGATCAATATGTTGCCAGATTACGTTTTGTTTAACAAGTTATCAGAGCCTGACTTTGGCACATGTGTTCCAGTCGGCTGAAAATGTATAGCGCTAAGGAGAGATAATGGAATCCCGCACAATCCCCCTTTCACGCTAGCACCAATGACAAAGGCTCTAAACGGATTAGTGTAGGTGATAATTGCCATTCTCACCAGTCGATAGTTTCTGTCCGTGTTGTGTGGTGTCGCCCGAGAGAAGTGTAGTGTGTGAGTGGGTTTATCCTTCCATGTTGACACCTAATGAAACAACATCCTTGCAAGTGATTTGAAGGCGCCGTCTGGTCCTGACAGAGTCATATGGTGCGAAGAAAAGTGCAAAAGGTAGGAATGGCCAGATGGCTCAGTGACATGGTTAAGGAGGCGGGGAGGACAGGAGGGAAGGGTACAAGGTGAGAGTGATTCACAGTAAAAACGACATTAGAGACCCTCCCAACAGAGACCCAAGGAAATTGCCTGTAATGAAGATGGACTCGGAAGAGATGCAGGAGGCGCGGGGTAAAGCGGTGATTGTGTCGGCACAATGCAGGGAGTCCTGACCACAGATCAGTGAGCCAGGAGGATGGATGTTGGAGAAAACAGGAGAGGGCGCGCCGGGAGATGGAGGAAGACAGACTGGGAAATGGGGAGAGACAGATGGATCGAGGTGTGAGGGAGGTGGCCGGATATCGACAGGGGAGGAATTGTGTTTCAGGAGCTCGCTGACAGAAATATGTTTCCATCATGCAGACATAGGAAGAGGAAAAACGTGGAGAGGGAAGAGAGCAACATCGAGCCGGAATGGCAGGAGGGTTATGAAAAGGTCGGAGAATATATGTATTATTCTATAAATACACAGTAGAACCTCTAAGGTTAGGATTAGCCTTGCTTTTAGTGCATCCAGCATGATTAATTTTAGAATCCTTTTAGGGAGCCTCGCTCACGGCTAAATTTAATTTCAGCACCTTAAAAAATAACGGTCATCAGTCAGTCATCCACACATCCTATAAACTGTATATAATATATATTTTTTAATATAGTATATAATATATTATGACAAAATATTTAATAATAAAAATAGAGTAAAATAATAACAGATAGCATAACAGATGAAAATGTAACATGGATCTTCTCAGTTGTGGTATTATTCATTTCATTTCTTTCTTTTTTAATAACAAACCTCATTTCACATTCAAACTCTGAATGACTCTGAAAAACTCTACTCTAAGCAGATTCATCCTTTTATTTTTAATACAGGAATACATTCCAGCCGCTACAGAATACTACAGGGGAATATTACATAAAATGAAATCTTTGAAGAACAGACTTCTCCGCTGAGGTAGACTCCGCCCCCTTACAACCCTGCAATGCTCATTTTTGTGCTTTATATTAAAGTCACATACTGTAAGGAATGGGCCGTATTTGTTTGTGCAAGTTTTCAGAACGCTTACAGATACTGGCGAGACAGATGAAATGGATCTCAGGGAACAGTGTTACTACAAATGAGGCGATACACAACAAATGTTCATGGACACGATGAAGATGAATAAAGTAAAGTGAAAAAAGTTTGTAAAAAAAAAAAAGAAGAATCTCTCTCTTCATGTTTTCAATGTTCATATAAAATTTTTGGCATATAAAAAATGACCTAAAAACCAAAGTGTTATTTTCTGTTTCTGTTTCACTGAGACGTTTCATGCGGAGACACATATGTTTTTTTGCAGGAATGTAAATTCTACCTTGACTCGAAAAATATCCTTCAGTGCAGAAGAACTTAGCCTGTGAAAATAAAAAAGGTATTCTGTGCTCAGAAAATGAAATTCCGTATTTGCTATTGTTACGCACGCAGTACTTCATGATGATGTTTAGCTACAGTCCTTTGATCTCTCATATATCTTTTCTCTATCCCTGGTTCGCGCTACCCGCCCCTCCTCTTGTTGTTCGGCTCCTTCGTCCGCGTTTCAAGAAGGGTCGGTTGGGTTGCCCCCCGCCGCCACCTCCCATGCACTATCACAACAAGCAACATTTGCCGCCATTCTAAGATTAATTTCATGATTTTTCATTTTATAATTTATTTAGACAGTGTTTAGCGGTCTCAGATTTCAGTGTTCCGTCTTATCTGACACTGTGATGTCAATATTTTTGGTTTTTGTGGGTGGTCAGGAACCGATGGGACATAACGCCACCTTTAAGTTCAGGAGTTCAATCAGGACAATTGCTTGTAGAACATAGAGAGGTTTGGGGGCTTTTCGGGAATATACCCTTGCTGTCCGGACATAGGCCTGGTTAACCAAAATAAACAATTGCTTTTGACAGCCCATTGTGTTATATCTAATGTCATCAGACAACAGCCGAGAAGATCGTATCGTCCGACACTTTTGACTCTACTTACTCTTTACTGCCATCTAGTGGACGTTTGAATGCCACGTAAAGAAAGCAATGGAGCACGCGGCAACAGGCGTGTCTATTTTTGTGATTAGATGGAATGTTATTAGCGTCTCACTGATGAACAATGCTTTCACCTTATCGAAGGTGTTTGTTTTAATTATTCAAGAGAAATCTCCAAGAAATTGTAAATTAATTTGTGTCTGTATGAAGAAAACTTTACTTCAATTTCATGATTTGTGTTTGACAGCTGGTGCCGATCATCATTTTTTTTTAAACAAATTTTATTTTACACTCACACACTTGTGTTTGTGAGTGTGTGAATGAGTTCAATTCAAGCGCCTTGGATCTAACGGTCGAGTAAAAGAAAAACACTCGATTGTCGACTACGATGTCTCTGGCATTTATTCGTCGTTTATCTCCAGCAGATCGTGGACTGCTGATTGTGTTTCTCCAGAATGAGTGCTGGGCTCAGCAGACACCCGCAAGAGCTGCATCCTCGAGGTCAGGGGAAGGGGCGTTATCCGTATCCCACGCTCACACACACACACACACACACACACACACACACACACACACACACACACCACAAACGCCTGACTTCCTCTTTTCATGAATCCAAACATTGTTTACTGAGCTTTTATTGCTTTCTCTCGTAACTCCCCGAGGACTGACTGCAGCGAGCATCAGGGGGCACTCCTGTGCCTCCGCCTCCTTTTGGTACCGTTTCTTTTAAGGCGTTCTAACCTGTTATCTGTTTAATTAGAAAACATCATACCAGGAGTTTACAGAGGACTACAAGTGAAAAGCAGGTCTGTTGGGGATGCCAGGCGTCACAGCAGGCGAGATGAAACAACAACGAAACTTTACTCCTCCTTTAAATGCGTTAATCTCCGGAGTGGGTGAGCTGAGACGACTACAGTATGTTCTTACCGCCCGGGCTGACATTTAGAAAAAGTAGTCTTATTACGTCTCAAGCAGGATCAGGCGAAGTATAATTAAAAGTACAAGCAGTATTTGTCAGATTTCACTCCACGATATATAACATGAGCCTACGTGACAGTTAATATTATCAGGCAGGACTGTTTTGGAATAAACCTCTAGTGAAATGGAAATTAGTGCAACTTTAACCCTAATATTCAATCTGACAGGTGAAATTAACAACATTTTTCATCTTTTTACAAAAGCACCTTACCCTGGGTGGGATATATTAAGTATCAAGTGAAAATAATGTCCTTGAAGTTTATGTGTTTGAGCCAGGAAAAATGAGCTAGAGTAAGAATCTGAATGACTTTCACAACTGTGATGGCTAGATGACTGGGACAGAACATCTCCGGAACGGCAGGTCCTCCCAATCTGCAGTGGTTGTACCTACCAAAAGTGGTCTAAAGGATACCAATGATGACCTTGGTGCTCCGGTGGCGCTGGTCGGGGTCCTTCCTGGGTCCTGGGCTTCTTCGTTGTACCTGGAGACCTGTGGTGCTGTGTGCTCTGCGTTCTGGGTGTTCCTGCGGCTTGGGGGGCTGACCATATATTGGCTTCTGTTAACGGCTGGAGGGGGCCCTGTAGACTGTTGTGGATCTTGCTGCATAAGCCTGGCCCAGCACCACAGGATATACATTGACCCGATCTTCAGTGTTGATTGGGGCCACCAGTGGCAGCTGAGCCAGTGTTTGGGGTCTACATCACGGCTTTACGTTCGGTTCTTTGGACTCTTTAGGCCCTTGGCTGGCTGCATGGATGCATGGAACGCAAACCATAATACCGCTTGTTAGCGTTGCTCGTTAGCGTTACAACCTGATTGTCTCGTTTTGTCTTTATGTACAACATTCGGTGTATCCCGCCCTCTTTTGTGGGCCAGATCAGTCAGAGTGCAAATATCGACCCCTGTCTCAGCTGGAAGTGCCTACAATGTGCATTTAAGCATCCAAACTTTACCAGGAACATGACGACCTCAGATGGACGGCTGGGGGAGTGTGTGCTTCTGACCAGGTGAATATGGCATTATGGGAAGAAGGGACGTGGGCGGAGGCAGTGTGAGGCTTTCGAACTGTGTTCTGCTTGGAATCCTTGAGTCCGGCCATTCATGTGGATGTTACGTTGACATGTAGGACCAACCTGAACTTTGCTACGGACAAAGTGAACCCCGTCATTGAAAGGGTATTTCCTAATAGGAGTGGCTTCTTTCAGCTCAGGAATAATAATAAATAATAATGGAATGTTTTAGGAGGACAAACACAAACTCAGAGTGCTGACCTCCCAACTACCCAGATCTCAACCCACTCCTGCAACTATGGGATGCAATGGGAAATCCATTGAGGTCCCACCTTCTGAATCACAGGAGATAAAGGATCTGCAGCTGATGTCTTGGTGCCGGATATCACAATTTTTATGGAGTCAGTCCATCAATCTTTAATCCAATATTTGCAGCCGTAATCACAGAAGCACAGATAGTATTTGAAATATGTTTAGAAAAATATATTGTCATGAGGTTCTCTGGTATTGGTACCACAAACCCAAGAATAGTGGATGGCCTGCTATGGTGGTCTATCATTTAATGTGTTGTTGCTGGCGGTACTTTATCAACAGCCAATAACCTCAAACCATTGGTGTGTAGCAGTGAAATGTTATGAGTACATCTAAATATCAATAGCTCGAAAAAAAAAATTGGTGTCAAGGTCAGTTACAGAAAATGATGGAAAAGGATCCCGTAAATTGGTTGAATGCTTTATTGACTAGATGACCTCCTTCACCACCGCTCATATACTACACTGAACTGTACAGTGTATTTGGAACATTTCCATAAAGCAGGTACCCATAAAAGCAGTCATTCTCTCCGCCCGAGTGTGCCGAGCCACCATACAGTCAACTCCCTTTATGTTTTCTTCCTAACCATTTTTACGCATGTATCCAGCCTCACAGCTTCTTCAGCTTACATGCAAGTTATAAATCAAAATGTGCAATCACTCTATCACTACCTGTTGTTATTAACAAGTAGTGGCTCATACTGATGAAACAACTGGAACTTGCTGCAGGAGCTCAATTTGTAACTGCGGAAATTCTCAATACAAATGTGAAATGTCACAGAGAAATCAGACACATCAAGTCTCATGTCAAAGACATAAAAGACATTTAAGCTACATGTGAAAAACAAATTAAAGATATCATGTCACAAAGACATCAAATAAATCACATTACATGTCAAAGGAATCAAAACATACCATTAGATGTAACAGGGACATCAAAATCACCACGTTCAATGTCAAAGACATAAAAGCAATTGAACTTCATGTGTAAAGCAAATTAAAGATATCATGTCAAAAAGACATAAAAGTCATTCAGTTTCATGTTACAGCGAAATCAAATGCGTCAGGTTAAATGTCAAAGACACCATGTCACAAATCAAGACTTCATATCTTTTGATTTGTGACATAATGTTTTTGACAAGTTATATGTCACAGTTAAATGTCAAAGAGACGTCAAATTCATCACATTACATTTCAAAGAAAACCTGGTACATGTCACAAAGACATAAAAGCCATGAAGTTGCTTAACACTGACACGTCAAATACATCAGGTCAAGGTCAAGAAGAAATCTCGTAACTTGCCATAAAAACATCAAATAAATAGAAATCAAATGTCGCAAAGACATCAAAGCTGTCAAGTTACACGTCAACAACCTCAAGTTACAAAGAAATCCAAGAATTCACTTCACACCTGCCAAAGACATTAAGTCGCGTGTCACTAAGACATCAAAGCCACACCTTTATGACATAGAGACATCAAACACATTATGTTACGTTTGATTTGAAGTATTTGGTGTATTTGCCACAAGTAAAAGACTTCAAAGCCATCAAGTTACATTTCACCAAGACATCCAATCACATGTCAAATGTTTTTCTGCTTTGATTGTAGTTATATCAGTACTACTATTTCTAATATTACTTTGACTAATAAATGCCTTAAGCATTCATCCGGTGACACAATCCAGGTTCATACAGTTAAACCGTCCAGCTTCATAGATACTTGGTCAGTTTCACCATCAGAAACAAAACATCATTTTTGAGAAAGTTTCCAGAGTATGGTCTTAATCGTTTAGCTCCGAGGGTTTAAATGGCTTCCCATTCGGTTGGAATCATGGTTTGTTTTAATTTCCATGCTTTAATTGTATCACCTGTCCTTAAATCTCATACTGGACCACTTGAAAATGAACGCTTAGAAAAGATGAAAAAAATATGCCAGGCTGAGCCCTGTGAATGTCATTTTCAAAGGCAGTTTGGGTTTGGAGGGTTTGAGAAACCCTGTGCAATTTAGCATGGAGACAATTTCATACTTCCAGCAACACTTTTCCTGCCAGCCTGGAGAGGATGGCTCTAAACCTCCTGGCACATTATATGTCTAATGTGTTCACAGGCACAAATGCAAGCGGGGAAAAGAATTCTGGGCAAATTAGCTGTCAAAATGTTTGTCGCCTCCCTTTCCTCTATTTTTCCACCATGTCGTTGCATCATTTTGTGTTGTGCCTCTCTGTCTCTCACCTTCTCCTTGCTTTCCTCCATCCTCTAGCCACATGAATTTTATCATAGTATAAAATACTATGTTAGCTCCTTCAAAATGTTGTGAACGCTTCGGTGGAGCCCCCCCCCCAGCAGGAGCTCCCTTTTGAGGGCAGCACACACAGATTACTTTTGGCCTGCAGTTCCACTTCATGGATGGGTCTAACTCCAAAATATATCTCCTACCTCCACAACACACAGGGTGAAAGAAACCGTTCCAGCAGCTCGTAAATATGACTGGCATATTTGGTTATTGCATTTCCTACGGATCAATCACGCTATAGAACTGTGTGGCCGATATCTAGCCGACTTTTGGTAACTCTTATTTCCTATCTTATTTCAAATAAAATGCTGTTGCTGTCACCAGTCCACCAAGGATTTTCAAGCTATTTATAGACATATTTGTTTTCTGTATTAGCCCATACTAATTTCAATCGCTCTATTTTTTTTGCGTGTATTTCTTGCTAAACCTTGTCGGAACCTCAATCAGAATTCAACATAATGCAAAGGCAACCTGAATAAACAAAAAAAAATACAACTTTTAAATGATCATATTATTTATTAAGGGAAATGTTTATTCTAAACCTCACTGGTTAGTTTTTGTCTACCTTTAGCAGCAACAACTGCAACCAAACACATATGATCACCTGAGAGCTGACATCACTGTGGTGGAAGTTTGACCCACTGTTCTTTGCCAAAATGTAAGGTTAAGTCCAACTGCAGCCTCTCATTGGGGTTCTGGTCCAGACTTTAACCGAAACCATTCAGAATTGGAGTAAGTCAAATTGGAGTTTGAACTACTCATCCCACTGACCTCAACACGATCCCTCCGTTCTACCCGCTCATACCTCCTCCTCTTTCCCCGGACTAAGCTCAGCACCATGGGTGATCGGGCCTTCTGTTCTGCTGCCCCTCGTCTGCGGAATGCCCTCCCTGACCATCTGAGGGATCCACAGACGACTGAGAAATTTAAAATCTTAAATCTTTCCTTTTTAGCACAACCTATAACTTTGAATTAATATTGCTGCTTTTTGTCATATTTTTATATAATTATTATTGTATTTTTTTATTGATGTTTTTATCGGATTTTCCCCTTATAGCATTTTGAGATTTGATCCAAATGTAAAGTGTATGTAAAATGTATTATTATTATTATTATTATTAGTCTTTTGCTTGGGAAAATTATCTTGCTGCATGACCCAGTTGACACTTGAGTTTCACCTCACAGAGTGACGATCTGACATTCTCTTTCAGAATGTTCGGGTAGAGAGCAGGATTTGTGTTTCCCTCAATTATGGAAACTCAACCTGACTTAGCAAACAATTTTTTTCAAAATTAGTTTGACATCCCTGTTGGTTCCATGGTGTGAGTGGCTCAGTCAGCAGGGTCGCCGCAGATTTCCGGCCACTGCTCCTCAGGGATGGATAAAATACAGACGACCGATTTTACTAGTACAACATGTATCGTACTTCAAAAAAAAAAGAAGCTTAACCACTATTAAATTCTAACTTACAACTCCTAAAAACAGGGGCTTCAGATATATATATATATATATATATATATATATATATATATATAACTTTAATAGAGATGAAGCTCCCCCTTGTGTTGAATATACATAGCTGACATTTCCAAAAATCCGTCCGGTTCTTCCTCGCATTAAAGGCTATGGTGGTAAAAAAAAAAAAGGAAAAATGCTTCAAAATGGTTTTGGTTTATCACGTTAACACGAATGAAAGTAATTGCGGTGGTGATGACAATTCCTTCATATCGCCGACTTTTCAGGGACATAACAATATTGGTCCGCTGCAGAAGCACAGCACAAGGTTAAAAACAAAATACAGGAGAAACAGCCAACTAAGTTAGCACAAAATTTGTCCACACAGCACAATGGCTGCCCAGTGACACCACAGCACTCTCCAACAGGACCTTTAAAGTCCATGCCCCCATTACACAGTGGCCAACGCTGCAGAAACTCTCCCCAGCAGGTGGAAAGAAGGGAAAGAAAACATTCACTATATACGTTCTAGTGCCGAAACATACCCTCCTACTAGAGCAAACACCTACTTTTATTCTATGTAATAAAGTTCTTTGTTGTGGAAAATTATGTTTAGTTTACTCCAGAGCGAATGGGACCTCCTGTATTTCTAAACAGTCCAGCTTTCCTCTCATCAGTCCATAGGTCCTCCTCTCCAAAACCGATGACTCATACAAGCCATGATGCTCTTCTGGGTTAGCAGTCTCATTTTGGTCCAGAGTCTTTGCAATAGGTGCAGAGTGGCAAAATGATTGTTTTCAGTGGTCTTTACTGTGGACCTGTGGAGTCCCAAAGACTTTGTACCTCTTCCCTGACTGATGTGTTTTTTAAATCATCTTCCGGATTTTCAGCTGCTTATTTTAAGCTGCTCATTACCTAGTTTTCTTTTTCGGTTTTCTCCTATTTTAACTTATTTTAACTTATTTTTCATGCATCCTTTCTAAATTGTCATTATTATTATTTAATCAACTACATAACTGCCTGTCAGTGGAAATCTGAAGCTTATATACCAAATTATAATGTAAATTCAAAGGTGATTTTCTCATCATTTTGCATAAATATTTAAGATCACGGTTATAACCTTTGATAGAAGAGGTGAAAAGTTCAAATTATATCCCAAACAGTCTCATTTTTCATAGCAAAGTTTTATATTTGTCTCGTTTTAAGATAAAGCACACAAAAATGATAAAATGTTGGACTGAAACTTCAAATGTTGGTAATTCTTTGGCCCCAGCAGAACAAGGAGATGTTACATGAGAATCTGAAATGAAGTTTGACAACCAGTCACATAAACTAGCGGGCTGTCTGGCGAGAGAGCTCTCACACCCCGCTGCGCTCAGTGAATGGACAATTGAACACAGGGCTAGCTTGTCCTTACAGATTGTCCTCACACAAACTCTCTTTAACGCAGTTAAAGCCGGGGACAGATCGCGGCACAAACCCAGCAGGCAGAGACGCATGGAAGGATTAATGCAAAAGTTTTGATTAAGAACCAGGCCTATGCTGTCATCCCTGGTAGCAAGGGGTGAATCCCCGAAAGATCCCAATCCCCTGCATTATATAAGACAACCCCCCCTAATTGAAGCTCTGACTGAGGTTATGTCCTCTTCACTGGCTTGAGTCTCGGTATTGCTAAGGTATATCCCCTTAGCGACTAAAATATGATTATGTAAAAGGAATCCCCCCCTGATTAAACTATCAACTTAAACCTAAACGTGAAATTATAAACAAGGAACGATGCATTTCGTAAAAAATACGGGGACTCGATTTAGACTATATCGAACTAGAGGTTGGGAAGTTATGTCTGAAAAACAATGTTTTTTCGTTAAAAACGTTCCCCCTAGTGCGTAAAATATAAACAATTAAAGTAAACTTAGTCTAGTACGAGATAGATCTACTATCTCGAGTCGATTCAAACGCCCCAAATGTGGATTAAATCGGTTGCAAAATGATATCCTGAAAATATTTGGATATAGCTCCCCCCTAGGGTTGGAAATATACAAGCAACCTTTCCCAACATCAGTCCACTTCTTCCTCGCACTAAGCTCTATGTGGGTTTAAAATATGTAAATGATCCATGAAATGTTTTTTGAGTTAACACGTTAACAAAAGGATCCGCGTGGTGCGGAAGATGACGATTCCATAATATCCCCGATTTTTCTGGGATATAATTACCAAAAACGGGTATCTGTTGGAAGCACATGTCCCGTCTTGATATTCATGACTCTGAAGATTCCATAGCAAAGCCAAAAACCCACTCTCTCCACACACCTGCCGCAGCCACTTCCACTCAAAGAGATGAGTCAGGCGTAGATTCGGGTCATCGCTCAAGGACCTCGTCTCAGACGGGATGTTCTGCTCCTTCTCCGTGTTTTCGTGCAAAAATGCATGCAAAATTAGGAGGACTTGCTTAGCTGATTTGTTAATTTCATGCACACCCTGTCATGTTTGATTGTCTGAAATTTTCTTAAGAAATCGGTTTGCGATGATGCGTCCCGGCAGGTGTATATACTTGGATGAAAAGCAGGTATGATTTCTGAGCCGTCAGAAGGATAACAACTCGAGGAAAAGCATGCTTTATAATGTTACCTGTCTGCCAGCCAATACAGCATCGCCTTGGAAGAAATTTAATCAGCATGAAATGGCAGCAGTGAGAGAAGAGACATTAAAGGAATTGAACAATAACTAGCTTTTAATCCCGTCCTGGCCAGAGAATAAAAGAGAAGAGGAGGAAGAAAAAAAAATCGTACTTTATCGTACAGTCATGACTTTGACAGAGGTGGATTTTCATTTAAGGTGATACGCGGCATAATTAGTGATGCACATGTGTTTACAAGATAAATAAACTGCCCTCGCTCGCTTTGATGCGGGATGGAATAGTCTTTAGAAATCACTGGCTGGCAGAGCTCGGCTCGCTGAGGCAGCTTTTTACATTGTGTCCTTTAAAAGCCCAGCAGGGAGAGCTTTCAGTTTTGTTCCAGCATGGTGGGTTGCAATTGTATCCATGTTTCAGATTCTGTATGATCCCAACGCTTTCCAGGTTTGTACTGAATTTCAGGTTTTTCCTAAACAACAAAATTGCACACATCTATTTTCTCTCACTGCATTTAGTCATGATTTTGTGTGAGTTCAGCATTTTCAGATGGGAAAATGATTGTCCCATATGTTTATAGATACCGAATTTTGAAAAACATACAGTATTTGCATCTGATATGTGTCGGAGATTGCTACGAAAATGAAAACTTTATCGTCCACTTTGTGGTAAATTGCATGTGGCATACTATGCAATTCATAACTCATAATAGTCTTCATCATTGCATACATGTATATCGAAAATAAAATGAAATATGATATAACTAATGTCATCCCTCAGCCACAGCAAAGTCAGAGCTCCACTCCGTTCTGCTTTGACGGCATTAGGAACAAAGGTTTTCTTGTATTTGTGTTTGCCGTTGTTTACCTGTAGCACCTCCCTGAGGGTAAAAGTTCACGTTCACTATGTACCGGATGAGAGGGGTCACGGATGATTCTGAGATCTTTGCGTATTAGAAGATCATCATACTGGTCACTGAGCTGCTTTTGTGGTTTCCCTAAGATTTTGGAGGCCGTGTTCACGATGTTCTGCAACTTCTCCCTCAACTCCGAGTTCAAACTGCCAAACCACATGATCATCTTAAAAGATAAAGTACTTTCAATCAGGCTCTTATGCATAACTTCAAGAAATTTTTGGCTCACAAAAACTGTTCATCTTGCGTAGCAGGTGGAGACGTGAACATTTCTTAAAAATGTGGTCGGTATTAACACTAAATGTCAGACGGCTGTCAATATATGTACCAAGATAGTCAAAATCATCCACCGTCCCTACTGTCTGCCTCCCAATCTGCAATTACTGGTTGCATGAAATCTTTGATATTTTGTAAGATAAGCGCCTCCGTCTTAGTGACACTTTTCTCTACGGAGCATTTCTGAAGAGCTGACTTGAACCCTAATATATTTTCTAAATATTTGTTCGCAGTCCAACAAATCAACACTCTAAATAGTACATTTATCCACATTTCCACAAAAAGCACATGAGAGAATTCAATGAGATTTTCACATGTGCTTTACTAATAGTTTTTACTAAATTTTCTTATTTTTACATTCAACATTATTATTTTCGTGGGATTACACTCACATTCTAAGAGTGTGGTGTATCACAGTCAGGCAGAAGTCATTTATATTTCAAACATGCTTTTAAAGGCCCCTGGATGTGTGTAGCTCATAATTAGTTTCTCCAACTTTCTCATATAAACTGATTTATATCCATTTAAAAGTTAAACTAATCACATTTTCGGAACTTTGCAATAGAGATGCAGGTTATATAAGAAACACAGGAGCCACAATATCACAATCTAATAATGTTTTATGGGGAACCCTTGGGTCTCTGGAAGCCAGCTACACCAGGGTGCTGGGCAATTACTTCCTGCTCACTGTGCCCCTGTCAGTGCAAAATGTGAAAAATGATTTTGTCTCTATAAACAACAAGCCTACATTGAGAAAGCAGATGACCGCGGCTCGAGGCTCCGACATTATCCGCACATAGTTTTCGGAATGGGATGCAGAACTCGGCAGCTTGTAGCCGGTGCTCATATAATGCAGGTTCTTGCTCAAGCGCCCTATGACCAGTACACTGAAGGGGCAGCCCTGGGTTTGAACTACCAAACCTTCCAGGCTACAGCTCGTGGATACTAAACCAAAAACAAGCTAAAAGAAAAAGATCATAGTACATCACTTCTGGTATATACTAATGGAGGGAACACCCATTGAAAAAATGGAAAATTAAGTATGACTCATAAAAAGTAATGAGTAATCATCCTGCTGTGCCTTCAGGGGGATATTGCCTTGTATTCTTTCTAATACTTCTTAATAAGCATTTGAGTTGAAATATGTTTACTGACATCCAATTGCATTATTTCCATTATTAACATTTCCCACTATGATGTCCGACGTTGAAAATGAGTCCTTCAGTTCACCTGCTCCTTTTTTATTAATCAAACGAACAAACGCAGCAATGGGTACGGCTAATTTGAGTTCTGCACCACCTCATCATAATCAGGCAGCCTCTCGCGATCAGAGGAGACGGAACACAATACTTGTTGTGCGGCTACTGTTTCTGTGAGGAACCATTTAGGGTTCTCCTTCTTCTGGAATATTCCCTCTTAAGCACTCAGCCTGATTACAGATCATTTATTCACAGGACTAATCAGACGGAGCGTGTTTGCATCTTCAAAAATAATAACAGGAGAGAAGGCTACTTAATTGTAATGTTGTACTTCGTTTTTGCATTTGGGATTCCTGTCGGGGGGAAAGCGTAGTTTAATTTGATTAGTCGGTATAACATAATTGCTTAGTAACAAACACAATGGGGGGAATCATCAGATGGTTGATCTTGTTGTGCGATATATTGTGTAAGAACACACATTATGGTTGCACCGTTCTTCTGGGAGCAAGTAATAAACTAATACAAGTAAGTACCGCATAAATCTAGATTAAGTCTGGATTTGGAAGAGAGTAAACTCATTTAGAATGTATCATTTTAATCGGTGTAAACAAATCTGTATGCGAGTGTAGCACAATAATTCTATCTGTGTATGTATCCTTAGTCATACAGGAAGTGTGAATAGTCCCAACCAAAAAATGTCTATATTCCATTATTTTCTGTGTTAATGGTTTTTTTAAAGTTTTTTTTAGTTTTTTTCCAGGACTTGTTAATTTCCATTATAACATTAAACATGGTTATAGAAATGCTAAGATCCATAATCTGCCCCGAACTGAAGACTGAAGACCAGAGATAAATCTGATTCATTCTGAGGGGAATCCTTATAAATATTTGATTATTATTACATTAAAAAAAAAGTCCTTTAACTGTCAATTGTCAATGCCATTGTGTTGATGGAATATAGTACCACTGTCCAGATGAACTGACATGACACCTTGTTAAGTCACAATTTCTGGATTTTTTTGGTCCTACGTTTCAATTGTTTCTGTGGCAGGAGGGCTGGAATGAAAAAAAATACACATAGGCACATAAGCTGTCTGCTGGCAAATAGTGTGCAAATGAAATTCACATTACTGTAGGTCACTGAATTCATTTCTGAAATGGCAATTGGTGTATTCCCTCTGGGGACTTGTTGTGAGAAGTGAGCCACATTTACCCAGTTACCCTTGCACCCCAGTGTAGATTAAGAAATACATTTACCCACCATCAACCCATGGACCCCAGCCCATTCGTTCCCCTCAGACGATACAGATTGAAGTGTTTGTGACTGTAGTTAATTTTAACTGGGATGCACCCGGCTGTGAAAACTGCATCAGAGGACAGGCCAAAAGCTTTTGCTGGAGAACAAACATCCTCTCTCTTATCTCATCGTTTTGCTTTTATGAAACGGTGTCTTTTGAGCTAATTAAGAGAGAATCTGGCTTCCTTCAGCTTTTTCCGCTGTGATGTGAGACGTAGAGCTCAGTCATGTGGTTCAAAGTCAGCCTTTATCTGCAGGCCAGCTCTGCCAGGAATGAAGTTTTTGCTGCTACTCACTTAAAAGCTTCAGTTCCCGAACTTATATATTTATGAAGATCAAAAGTCATTACACTGAAAATAGAGATCGGATGATCTGGCAACGGGACGCTTATTTTCGATGATCCCTGACTGACTGAGCCAATCTTCGTTTTTGCTGATTTCAGTCCAGTCACACAACAAGCGTTAGCTGCTACGGCTACAAACACGTCATCATCAGTCGTCACTGTGACTGAAGCTCGCAAGGCCAATATGCACATTATCCCAAAAAATGTATAGTAAATAAATATAAACAGCCACAGAACATATCTACAATCGTAAGCTAAAGACCAAAGTAGCTAAAAGCTAGCAGCGGCACGGAGCCAGACGAAAGCTCACTGCTCTCTTAATGTTTTTGGTCATGTTTTTGGATTAAATGTCATTTTCATCTTCTTTTTAATGTCATAGTCTGTAAAGCGCTTTAAATCGCTCGGCATCTGAACATTGCTATACAAAAGAAACCTTGCCTTCACGGCTTCAGTTCTGTTTACACCTCAGAGCTACTGACCCCCTCACCACTGACCGCCCACTTAGGTCATCCAACTAGTTCTTTCACGCCGTCGAAAATTATAGAACAACAGCCTGTCAAATGTTTCATGAACTCACTCCTATAAAATGTCTGTTTTAGAATGATGATGATGGTGATGAAGCGCTGTACGCGTTTTAATTAGTTTTTTATGCGACCATTTCTTGTTTTGAATGGAGCGCAGTTTAGAGCGATGTGCCATAAATAAAGCTTTTTCTTAATTACTTACAAACCGACTCCAAAGCAACAGCAATCTCCTGTTTCTGTTATGTGTTGTATGGCTGTGTTGTACCTGAATTCATTTGGAAAAGTACAAGAACTATATATATATATATTTTTTTGCTGGAGGGATGTCACATGACCTGTTACGATTGTATCTGTTTCTCTGTTTGTTAGCAGGATTAAGGAAAAAATACAGATCTGCATGAAAATTAGCGAGACACATCGCCGTTTACACGTGTGTCCAGGTTTAAAAACCACCACCTTTGTTCAGATTTTGTTGCTGCACAAAATTCACTTCTGCTACAAGGTCAAAGAGCGTAGCGCGTAGTTATCTGTCACGTTGCACAGAACAGACATACATACAGTACAGCCTCATGAAAGGATGATTTAGGACCCGCGGCATGTTGTGTCAGGGGTTGGGCACAAACCCTGGTACCCCTGTTGAAGGGGGCGACCGCTCTACCCACTTAGCTAAAGATGTCCTTAAAGGTAGCTAGCTGGCACAACTTGGAGATGTTTTAAGAGCTTATATACAATTGTGGACTATACATATACAACAATTGTATCGGTGTGTTGGATTTTCTTAAAGTAGGCACCTCTAATTGAAACAAGGATTTCGGTGCTCGGCGAAGAAGAAGCACAGGATGTGTCTAATTTAATAAATACATTCCTGAAGAGGCTCCTGCTGCAAGACCGAATTCCCACCGCCATCTCTCTGCAGCTGGAGATTGGCTTTGTTTGCTTCCGTCTCAGAGTGACCTTCCGAAGACTCCTCTGCCTTTTTAAACCCAGAAGCTGTGTCGTTTGCTCAGCGCTGTCTCTCCCAGACCTTGTCCCCCTCATTGTTGCTGATCTTATCGTTCTGCCTATCGGAACACTAATGACCCCCGCGATCGTTGCTGACCTGCCGGGGGAATTGCAGCTGCCAGAGAGAAGGGAGGAGAGTCCATTAAAAGATTAATGTAAGGAAGTGGACACTGTCCTCCTGGACCTGTGGAGCTGTGCAGCGGGAATAGGGAATTTGATTTATTGTCGACCCCCCTCCCGCCTCACATGCTGAATAAGCAGAGAGCGATGTGTGAGGTGAAATGGGTTCCTCCGTGAGAAGCAACTGGCCGCAGAAGCTTTAAATTTGTGTAAAATAATCGGGCCTCAATGCCAATTTATTACACATTTTTACATCAGAGTTTCCAAGCGTCAGAAATAATGTGTATAATTTATGTTTATCTTGGCATAATTAATAATTAGTCAGCAGAAATTTAGCTTTGGAGGAAAATCAACTCCGGGGTCTGACGGGTCAATTAACCTGTGTTTTAAAAGAGAACACAGTGCCCTATTTATCATTAAACATGCAGCGGAATTTTACATTCTCTTGCTTTGGCAGCCTTTTTTAAAAAATTTTAATTTATCAGAGCTGAGAGTAGGAACGTGCCTCCATTACTCATGCACAGGCCATAATGCTGACATTCGAACAGGGGGGCAAAACAAGTTTCCTATTATATGCTTTGAGTAAAGATTTGCTGTCAAGCTCAAGGAGGCTTGTTCCCTTTCACCGAGAGCCTGAACTTTTATAATGGGCACAAGCAATGACTTCTGCTGCGCTGCATGGGTACAGAAAGAAAAGGCTTACCGCAGAGAAACACGCAGAGTGGGCGAAATCTTTCTTCTACTTTTTATGTCAGGTTGTACTATTGTTGACATCTGTTCCTTTTGTTCCTTGTTTGTACCTTAGGACTTACAGTCTGCCATGGGTTACAAAGCTGTTTCCAAGGCTCTGGGACCCCACTCATTCCAACACGGTGATTTCAGAAATATTTTGTTTCTGGTTGTTGCTGCTAAAAATCACAAGTGGAGCATTGGGCAACCCAGTTGCTTCACAGCACGTAGGTTCTGGGTTCAATTTCGCTTCTGGTCTTGGGGTCTTTCTGTGTGGAGATGGTTCTCTCCTTGTTTGCCTGGGTTTATCTTCTCGCTTCCTTACACAGTGAAAAAACTTACACTATAGTTGAATTGATGACTCTAAATTGCCCGTTGGTGAGATAGTGAGTATGAACGGTCGTCTGTCTCTATCTGTTAGCCGGCGATGAAATGGTAACTTCTCCAGAGAGTACCCCACCCATCGCTCACTGTCAGTTGGGATTGGCTCCAGCCTCACCACCATGACCTGGAACAGGATAGAGGAATTAGCTAAAGTGATGGATAAATGGGCCTCTACCTTTTGCAGAATCCTAGGAAAATATGCATGTTCAGTAAATTCATATTCATCAGTACAAACAAACAAGTGGCATAAAGACTTCACAGGCCAACAAAAGCTCCATCTGGCATTAGAGTGACATCACTATCAACTTGACATCCCTAAAAGAAAAGGCCAGTCTCTCAAGACTGACTGGGGGTAATTGACTTCACAGTCCTTCTCCACCATCGTATCCAGGTTAAAGGTTAATTGGACAAAATCCCAGACCTGCTCTGTTTTTATGGCTCTACATCTCATTCTCTCTCTCCCTGATGTAATGGTTACAGAGCTTGAGGAGAGATGGATGATGTGATTTCACAAACACAGCTTGGCTAAGACTCACTGTCTTCGTTCCTCAATGGATCATGACCGGCGTTCGAACCATTTAGAATGTTTGCACCATTAGCCAGTGATGACTTTGCATCCGAACCTGACTGAGTTAAGGTTGTCAGATTACAACGGATAGCCTACTAAAGCTAAGTACCTGTTGCAGTATTACAATATCAGCAGAGCCAGAGGGATGCTAATCATGCAGCAAAAAGTCAAAACACTAACTCTCAGGCACTATGTCAGCATTTTAGAAGTAACCTTCATGCTTTACATTGAACAGCAGCATTAAAAAGGATTTTGATGTAATTTCGAAATGTGTCAAAACAACTGCACCTTTGGTATATAGTTTGAGCTTTATGATTACATCCCTGTTATCAAAGTCAAGGATTTTAAGGAAGGGTCATTGCCACCGTGTCCGTCGCGACCTTGGTGTAAGTGCAATGACTCAACATTGAACATTTGCCAGTTCTAGAGAATGATCCCTGGTGACATAAGTGCAAGTACATTTCTTATTAATGGAGCATAAGGTTTTGGGACTCCAAATTATCCACAATCAGACACATAATCTACAAATGCAGCAGCCCTTGATCAAGGCCACTTCTTGGATTTCCTAGAATTGGCATGGCCTCCAGGATCCAAAGTCAACATCCAAGGAACTTCAAGCCTCTGTGGCTGTGCTATTCAAAAATGACTGGGTAAAAATGGAAATCATGAGAAAGTGGTGAGGCGGAAAGCACTGCCAACCCAGTGGAAATTTAAGGCTTTTCGGAATTTTGTCCCCACACCTTTGATGACCTTCAGAGCTTTTGGGAGAATATTCTATGGGCTGATGAGCGGAAGGTAAAATTTTCCCAAGATAAGCTTTCAGTCCACATGAAGAATATTTTATCTATGGTCAAGCAGATCATACCTTTAATGGACAGATTTAAATACAGATTCAATAAAACATTTTTTAAAACACAATTATGCAGATATTAATAAAGCTGCCTTGACAAAACCCATAATTAAAATAGAACCACATGAGTATTCTCAGCGTAATTTAATTATTTCTAATGACAATGCTTACTTTAACTTGATCTTACCTTGGGGCGGCTCATCCTTTAAATAATAAAAAAAAATCAGGACAGATGGTTTGTCTCGTCACACAAAAAATGAAACCCACCAGCAAAAATGTCACTTAAATCTGAAAACATGCTGATAGAACATGCAGTCATCACCTGAGGGATGAAGGCACACTGTCAGGAAAAACAGTGACAGAAAAAATGAAATGGATTGTTCATTTCAGGAGCCATTTGTGATATTTATGCTCAATGTTATGGTTGATTTGGCTGCTGCAGCTGAGAGTAGAAAGCTCTTTCTTTAATTGGGAGTTATTTTCTTTTGCATTTATAGCTGTCCTTCAACTACCCAACCTAAGTGGTGGGCAGGAAAAAATGTCAGATGTCAGATGCTTTCTCTAAAATACATTTTTAAAAAACAACTAATCAAAATGACAGAAACGACTCGAGATTTAGATCAGCATTATAATAATTTAAGGTGATGCACCACTCCAAGTGCTATTTCTGTGTCTAGATGAATAGAAGGTGAATTCTTTGGATACAAGTTGGAGTTCTCTCTGGAAATCCGCCAATCCAGCATTTTTGTATTCCAAACGGGAAGATTTGGAAGCTATAGAAGTTAGAATTTGTCCAAATCACTGTCCATACAGTGATTAAAATCTCAAGCAACTATTCCAAAGTCTGTATTGTGCACGCTAGAAAGGGTGACCATAATCAACATAAATCCTTCATTTTGATGGAAAAATGTTAAATAATGTAAGTTCTTGGCAATATGGACTTCATGAAACAGAATTTAATGGCTTTCTTTCAATATGAGGCATTATGTTGGTCTAACTCAATAGAGTTAGGTTGTGTCAATAAAATGTATTGGTAACTTAGTTACTTGAATTAGTTCCAGCAAACTATTCCAGCTAAGTTATCAGGGTACTTTGAATTTAGTTACTTGGATTAAATTCAATAACTTGGAACAGGTTCAACTATATTGATGTTAATGTAACGCAAATAAATGAAGTTGGCCGAACAGAATTGCATTAGTGCTGAATCAAACCCATTCGATCAAGTTGAAACACTTTCCAAGGTTTAACTAAATTAATCCTAACTTACCTGTTGAGAGCAAACAATGTGAACGACAGCAGTTTTTTTTTACATTTCCTCGCGGCAGACATTAAGGGTGGGAAAAAAAAAAGAAACAAAGATGGAAACCTGATTGCATCAGTTTGTTTCAACTTCATTGAATCTTGTCACTGATTTTTTTATTTCACGAAAGTCCTACATGATGCAGAATTGTTTATCATGCAAACATGAAAAGTATTTTAAAGAAATATATAAATATATGTTACATTTAAGTAATTCAAAAACCAGCCCACAAATGTCCTTTTTTTTTTGCGTGTGTACGTAGTTACAAACTGCGAAAGAATTAAGAATATTCAAAAACAGCGAAAAGAAACATACAGTAGATATACTGGATTCTGCGGCTTCTCGCTGCAGGAATAAAACTGTGTATAAGCCTTTGAAGCCTGCACTGAGTTTGCTTGGAAAACATGAATTCTGCCCTCTACTAGAAAATTCTGAAGTAGAATGCCAGGTCATCAGTCTGCGAGGGTTAAAAGGAATAACATTAAAGTTTAAGTGTGGCCTGGTCAGCCAAACCTGGACCTGAACCCGATTGAATGGCTGTGGTTGGACATGAAAGATGCAGCCCAGGCTCTCAAAACTTCCAATGTGGCTGCACTGAACCAATTCTGTAAGGAAGATTGGCTCAAAGATTCCACCGTGTCAGGGTCTGGTCTGGGCGATCGGACGCTTGTTACTGCACTTGCTGCTGCAAAATGTGGCACAAATAGCTACTAAGGCAGGGGGGTGTGAACTTATGCGTTGTTCAAAGCTAAGGATAAAGGGTCACTCTAGCATTTCATCATTTGTCTTTCATTAGGTTGGGGGACAATCAAGAGACAGACTGTAATTTAAGTTTTACAACACACTAAATCCTACATTCCCCATTATGCTTCTCAATGTGATTTTTCATTAAGTTCTTTCTGCTGCTCAGTGTCTTTTAACCACCAGTTCTAAGTACGGACTTTCTATGGGGGAAAAAAAAAAATTTATACAAAAAGCCTTAAGAAGAGTAAGAGACGACTGTAATGATGTCATTAGGGGTAATAACCCATTCACTCAGACTTTAGGAAACTCCACTGGGAGCTAATATAAGACTGTTGGGTGATTCTCCTTTTGATGATTCAACTGATCCTCAAAACGTGGCTCTTTTTAATAACAATAAATCATTTTTTCAAGTTAACGTAATGTTAAAACTAATCAAAATATGCAAAAAAGATCAAAATATACCGCCTCTTAGTCCAATCCATAGCCCTTATTACTCAGGAGTAAGAAAATGTCGATATACTATACAGGGTTTAGGGTTTTATCCCCCAAATACATCACTGAATTCTACTTTTCTTGAAAACTACAGATTCAAATCATTCAGATACAGTTACTGGCAACAGAAACTATCCCATAGATGGCACAGATAGAAGAAAGAGCTATCAATGGAAATTGGGAATGTACTATTTAGTTTCCATATGAGGTTCGAGTAAGGTATAAGAAGTCAGACCAGTGGAACCTTGCGCCCCGGTGCGAGGGCCCGATACGTCTGCCTGCATTCGATTTCATCTGTTCTTCTTCTCATGTCTTGTCATTTTTTTAATTCCATTCGTCATTCTTGTTGTTTTACCCACAGAATTGACTTTTTCGCAGACACTCTCCCAGAACACGTTTTTTTCTACTAATATTTAAATTTCTTTGCTGTAGCTCAACCATTTGTATTTTTGTCTCTTCCACTGACAAACTGTGACGGCTGTTCTTAAATATTCAAGGACCTCACCGGAATCAGAGTTTTGGTGGACTTCGAAATCTGCATGAAGTCATTGACCCTTTGGAATCAGACCCTTTGAATCACTCAGTTCCTCCCCCAGAAAGTGCGCTGATCCATTGGCCTCAAAATTAGTTTTGATTTGTTGCCTCACAGAACAGCATCCCTGAACTTCTGTGTTTTATCTGGATAGTACAAAGATACCAGAGCGACTCGTCCTCTGATTTTGGGTCAGCAATGATGAATGTCTTGGAGACAAAGCATGGAGGCGTTATTTGAATGCAGCCAACTGCGACAGGAAGTACCAACCACATTTTGCCAGCATATACAGAACATGACACATAAGTCATAATCAGACGTAAACATGAAACAAGTCATAGTCTTGCTCACTGTGTTGTCCTACATTGACAAACACCTTTCAATCATATCATTAAAACCACATGCCTAATATTGTGTATCGTGCCGCCAAAGAATCTCTGTGAAGAACTGTGTGTTCTGATACCTTTATGTCAGAAGCAGCTTCCAAAGAATCTTTTTTTTTTGTTAATCGAAAAACTCACTGAAAAAAACTTCAGAGAGAAAAGTTCTGTATGAGTCATGAGGGCAGACAGAGAAAAAGAAGATTGGTTCGAGAACAGAGGGAAAGAACACAGCGGGTCAAGGACTCGTCGTTCTGGATCGTGGTCAGAAGCACTAAAAGCTTTATGCTTAACAGGACTGTTAGGCAGGAACCTTCAGTGCCTCATGATGCTGAGAGTGCAATCATTGGTCGGCGGGGTATTTTATCTGCAAGATGGGTAATTAAACCGGGTGGATACTGTCCTGGAATCGATATGAGCCCGGTGACATAATGTATTGCTGTTGAACCACCATGTCCATGTGTCCGTACTATGGTGTAGGCGACACAGCGAGAGTAATGGAGAAGAGGGAAGGAACACTGGAGGCGTGAAGCGAGGGTGCAGTGCAAATTGTGAGCAAAATTGTTATTATGACGGATGAGATGGGTTATTAGAATCCAGGCAAGGCTCCCTGACTGTAGATGCCATTACAGGACAAGGCTGCTTTAAATCTGGGTCACCCATCGACTTAACCTCGCATCGGGCAACAGCGGAGCCTCATTGGCGTGTAATTATGCCTGGAATAAATAGGACACTTGGCTTGTGGCGCTACACCACATAGCAGCTGGTGAAAATGGACAGTGTGGAATTCATTTGCTCCTTTTCTGTTCTTGCCTAATCCCTCGTCTCAACCTCTATTAACTCTGCAGGCTTTTTCATCCCTGCCTCTCAGCAACGTCCTATGGTTTCCAAGCCACCGTCGTTCCCCCCACTTATTCCCTGTTCTCCTCGAGCAGAAGGAGAGGGGGCAGACAGAAGGGAGGCCTCTGAAGAAATGTCCCATTAAGGTGAGGAAAAAAAAGTAAAAGGACTTGTTTGCAAAACACTGCTCGAACTGTAATGCCGAGATGAGTGATTAAATTAAAGGCAATCAAAACAATGTGATTTGGAAACCACAGCCGCCCAATTAGGGTGCATGAATATTCTCTTTGGATGGCAACACAAAACCTCCTTACTGTCTATTTTTGACGATATTTCGGGTGGCCATTTGTCTCCCTAACACTCGTTCAAGGCCCGATCTGGGAGCAGCACATTATTGCCTGCAGAGACATGGCTTCTAGCGCTTTGGCCACACAGCAGCACAGAAAGGAAAAAAATAAAGATAATGGGGCCCTGAGCAACACGCCGTAAGTGCTCATGCTGGGGTGTGTGTGTGTGTGTGGGTGAAGTGACAGGCTCAGTAATAGGTCCCTAAAGGCTTCTTTTTTATACCTGGCGGATATGACTCATCATGTCAGTGTTGTGTCTCCCTCTTCAACTCCAGTAGGCTTCATTGGCCGTTTAGAGCTCATTACTAATACTTTTAAGAACCATTTAAACTGTCAAGGAACGTGAGGGGGGGGTGGCGAAAAAAGGAAAGTACATTTCGTGTCATTAATTAAAAAGCAAGACTTTTGTTAGTCAAACTGAGCAAGTTATTTTCATGCACATCACAAAGAGAACAGACGCCGGCCCTTTTTTTTTTTTTTGCCTTCATTAGAATGAATTCCGAACAAGTTGGCTTTTATTAAAGAAAAAACAACTGGGGTTCCGGTCTCCACTTTCGCTTTCATTGTAGCTAATCTTTGCTAATTAATATGAAGGGTTCCTGATTAAAATAATAAAACCTTCGGAGGACGGTCTCTTAAGCCTCAGTGCAGCTGTTTGATGAGTTCGTACAAGGGACGCTCAGCAATTAAATACTTCTGAGGAAGTCTTGTGTAACATATGCACGTTTTTGCTGGATCGTCTTTAGTGAATTAATTGAGTTGACGTTGGTTTTATATATAATTTCACGGCATATGAGTTTTCGGAACATTATGTTTTGAACAATGCTATAAATTATCTTATTATATATATATATATAAAATCAATATTCACGGGTTCTAATTCTCTCTGGAAGTTGTTGCTGTGGCTACAGTGACAACAACACTACGCCACTTCAACTTTACAACAGTCAGCAGCTCTATTGGGGCATCAGACAGGAGCCGTTGAGGTGAAGACCAAATAGCTGGACACTAACACAGGTGAAGATCCTAACAGACTAGGGGGTAATAACATAGGCCGATTATTAATATCATTGCTCACATATTGACGAGCAATGAAATTCTTCCTTCCGTCTTCACTGCAAAACTTCACAATAGGCTAACATCAGATGGTAAAGTACATAAATATCAAATTACAACAAACAACTTAGCTAATCTGTGACAATGATTTAGTGGTAGTAGTCATAGCTATTGTAATCCTGTCAATTAAATATCACTTACTTTTCAAACAGTTTCCATTGTATCGTAACCTTTTGACGAAGAAGTCTTTTTTTTTGTCACATACAATCATACAACTTTTTGCATTTTTGTTGTGGCTTTTGCATGTGTTTTGTGGGTTTTGTATTGGTGTGAGCCATCACACACCGAACCTCTATGAGGAACTCGATGAGTGCTCATCTCAGGCTGACAGCAGGTAGTCCCTCAAGCATTAATGTAGTTGGCTGTGACTGATTTTGCAGAGGCAGGCAAAGCCACGGGAGGTAAATGTGCTGCTCTGGCTCACCCACTTTGATTTGTTCTATATGTGGTGCTATGTGACATTTTGACTTTTGGGTGTGCTGTCACTGATTAACACCGTTGGCAATACTTATTTGCACTTAATATAACATCATTAAAGAGCAAAAGGATGGTTCTAAAAGCTCTATAACTAGAAAATTATTTTTATGTGTGTGCTCTTAGTTGACACTTGCTTTGGTTTTTAATTGTCACTAAAACCTCTAGTAACAATCTGGACACTGCCTCTGAAAGAAGTCAGCATTCACTTGTAAAAAATAATATTCAACAACCATTGGTCATAATATTATATAATATTATATGTCCTGCTTTTGCTGACAAACAGCTCTGAACCACTGAGGGATGGACCCCACATGACCTCTGAAGTTTTGCTTTGGTGTTCGGCAATAGGATGTTAGCAGCAGACCATTCAAGGGCTGGCTGGATTGCACTTATTGTCCCAAGAGATGATTGATTGGATTGAGAGCTGGTGAATTCGGAGGCACTGATACACCCTTTAACTTCTGCTCCCCTTGTTTTGTTCCTCAAACCATTGCTGAACCATTTTTTGCAGTGTGGCGGGGCAAATGATCCTGCAGAAGAGGCCTCCCCCATCAGTAAATGGTTTTACCATTTACATAAAAGGGTGTACAGCTGCAACAATGTTTAGGTTGTGGTAAGTGTCAAAGTATCAAACAGAAATGGCAGAACCCGAGGTTTCCCAGCAGTGCATTGCCCAAAATGATCACACTAACTGCCTCGGCTTGTCTTTTTCCCATATTGCATCGGGGTGCCAGCTCTTCCCTAATTAAGCAACATAATCATTGGTTGTCCTTCTGTAGACCACTTTTGGTAAGCACTAACCCAACAAGACCAGTAGTTTTGGAGATGTTTCGACTAAGTTGTCTATACATCAAAATTTGTTTTGTGTCAAAATCGATAGGATGCTTATGCTAGCCCATCATTCCACCTTCCAACTCACCAACTTCAGGAAAAAATCTTCCTTACTTCCCAATATGTCCCACTCACTGAGAGGTAACAAGATAATCTATGTTATTCACTTCACCTTGTCAGTGTATAGAATGTGATTGTTGTGCATTAGAAGTACATGTCCTCGTGTATACAGGTGTCAACTGTTAAAGAAATGGTGAACACAGATACACAGTTCACAGAACAGCATGCGCCGTCCACTCACACCAAGCATGAGCTACGACGGCTCCAAACATCACAAGTAAACCGGAAACACATAAAAGCTCATAATTTGTAACAGCATCAAGGACAAAATAAGGTATCTCGTCAACCCAGGACATGTTCGGCATAACGAGCTTATCACACACTTCAAATTTAATCACCCTGAGGAACATAGCAAGTTAAGCTAAACTTCAAATTTGACCACCAGAGGAACATTGGAAATTGAGAAGCTAATGGCAGCAGAGCATCTAATGGTAGCTGAGCGGCCAAAGCTGCGGGATCTCAGAGACAGCCACGAGCCCTGAAGACCCTGAACAAAGCCAACATGTAATAGATAATGGACTGAACGAGGCTTACAAAGTTTTATATTCACTTCGAAATGTTCAGGAAAGAACTGAATCATTTCATTTGCTCTATTGCCAGTTTGAACTATGGGAGGATGTTTGCGGTGACAGTCCGCCAATAACAGAATAGACAGTCCGGCTTAGAGTAAGAATAGCTAGTGCGAGAGACCCTGTTTCCAAGGCGATGGTATCACCCATTATCCATCATTGGAAGCAACAAATCCAGGCTCGGCTATTTATTCTGTTGTTTTCTTAGAAATGGAGGTGACAGTGTGATGGCCGAGAGAGTACATTATTGATCAACACAAGACCCAGCTTGTCCCCATGTACGTTTTCTGCTGGCAATCCCACAGGCCTTCCACTGAGCAGAGCTGTGGGCTATCTTGTTCCATGGTGGTTTATGGGGCCTGTCATTGGGATGTGGAGGAGCATGCACCAAAGCCCAGCCAACGTATTCCCCAAGGAGGGGGGAGATGTCAGAGGTCGTAGGCTGTGAGTACAACAGCATAGGGCCAGAGTGGAGAGAAGAGAGAAGTGCAAGTTGTGTTTTTTATGATGTGTGAGTTAGAACACTGTAACATTCTGATGCTTGTGTGGAGAGGCTGAAAGAAAAAAATAGGAATTTCTCTCTGCTGTAAAACTTATCATTATCCAATAACACATGTTCCTATCTTTCTTTGAACTTATACCATGTAAACTAGGCTGTCGTGAAAATACTTACTAGAGCTTTAAAAACCCAACTCCTGAATGTTCTTAGTTGTAAACGGTTGATGTGTTTTAATTTCACGTCAGGGGGTTTTATTAAGCAGGGAAAAGATATAGTAGGCTATAAAATCCTCTTAAAGGTGAGACGTTTTCACTTAAATGTCAAAAAGAAAAGGTTTTACATGGGAAAGTAATGGTCCCTATTTAATATTTTACTTTTTTCTTAATATGAAAGAGGAGAGGAATAAAAATTTCAGTCAAGTTTAAAGCACAGATAACCTCGCTGGAAATAAGAGCAATGTAGCGCTCCCTTTCTATGACCGGTACAAAGATGGCCTTCCTCTGTTAGGAGAGATATATGAGATGGAAGATACAGAGCCTAGGCTCTTAATAAAAATCATCCATTTTTGTCAGAGCCAGCCAGGGAAAATTTGCGGCAGTGTCAGCAGTCACTTTTTTTCTTCTTTCTTTTTCATCTTACCCTACCACCATCTTCTCTCTCTTACTTTCACACCAAAGTACACCTAGGCAAAGAGGAAGAGGGAGAGCCTGACCTTCAACTGTCGGCCTCCTAAATCACTTTGTCTCTGAAGGCTGACCTCACCACCGCACACTTTTGGGCTCTCAAGTGGAACTGAAAGTCACAATTATCACAAGGGAAGGGGCGACTACAAGGCTTCCTCGGTTTTGCCCTGATGGGAGTGTACGGGTGTGATTGAATTCTCCCCCTCTGCCCCTTCTTCTCCCACAAGTGAGTTCACTCTGGATAGATGTTTGAAGTCAACATGCGGCTATATGAAGAGAAATGTTGCAGCTGCCCCCACAGCTCCAAATAACACACCACTATACTCTTGACAGATTTTGAATTAGCCCCTGTAAATGTTGAGTCGTCTGTAGTGAGGATACTGGGGGGTAAAAATGATAAGAGAGTGCATAAACACATCAGTCATAGTGGGTTTTTGCGGAGGCTGCTGATATACCCCTGTAGGTGGGATTGTCATGCTCGGGGATGATGGCGCGACTTCTCTCCGGGAGAGCATGAAACAGGATTACCAGCACATCGGCAAACATGCAAAGCACAACCCTTGATTTGAGAAAACAACTACTTGTCAAAAATAATACGGTCGCTGACTTTCAGCTTTTTATTCCGATTCCATTTTGGTTGCTATGGTGCTCACTCTATATAAATTAAATCCCCAAAGTGAACATCCTGCAGCAACAATCCGTTTCAGTCAACGTTTGCTTTTTCTCGTATGCTTATGTGGCCATTCCACACTTGGTAACCAGCTCCCATCACAGCTGTCAGCAGCACACACCTTAAAACCAGTGGTGTAATCCACTGCTGTAGATGTTAAAACGCGAGGTAATCAAACTACTTTATGATGTCAAGGTGAATTAGTGACTCTACATTGCCCGTAGAAATAATTGAGAGCGTAAATGGTTGTCTCCCTCGATGCGTCAGTCTCGTGACGAACAGGCGACTCATCATGGATCTGCCCCGCCTCTCGCCCAATGTCAGCGGCGATAGGCTCCAGTCCCTGGGACACTGAACATGATAAGCGGTTATCATTGGATTGGTGTTCTGCATTTGACTCACCCCTGAGGGAGCAAGCAGCAGGCCCGAATGGCGCCCAAGGATCAAATTAGGGCTCAGTCTCACACCATCACACGTGACCACAGGGGCTGGGTATCGAACCACGGAGATACGTGAAATGTATTGAAAAAATGAAATCTGAAAGGTATCTCTTAACTACAGCTGTCAGATAAACGTAGCAGAGTAGAAAGTCCAATATCTCCCTCTGTGATGAAGCGAACCGGAACTATAAAGTGGAATGAAATGGAAATACTCAAGGAAAGTGCAAGTGCCTCATTTGCATTTTATTTTATTTGTTTATTGACAGGGACAGTGCACAGCTTTTTATCCGTCCAAGGTCCAAGGTCCCTGCGCAGGAGGCAAATAAAACATCACTATCAAGACAGCTAACACAACAGTATAAAAATAATAATGAAACTGTTATTAATCACATCTAGTCATACAAAGTACAACACAGTGAAATTATTTCTCTGTATTTGATCCCAGAGGGAGAAGTGGGCGGCCCCTTTTAAGTGAACGGAGAGCCCATTGTTTTCATGGTCTTGCTCAAGGACCTTACGGCACGTAGACTAGCTGGGGCTTGAACCCGCCACCTTCTGAACCTCTGATTGGGAGATTGCTGCTCTACCCACTGAGCAACGGCGGCCGAAAGAAAAAATCCAATTTTTATGATAAAACGACACAAAAAAGACCGCTAGGATTTCAAGGCATATAAACATTCATGATGTGGCCATGAGTGAAGGGCGCAGGCCAGTGCATCCAAAAGACACATGCAACTTGACTCAATGGTAGAAAACACAAACACACCTAACCTTTCTGGATCACATATCCAAATAGCAGCAACCACACTGTTATTCAGACCTTCTTGCTATCTCGCTGTCTGACCGCTTCCTCTGTCTAAATTCCACCTAACCCTGTCATCGCACAGTATTTGTTGAAAAATGAATGGCAGCACGCACCCTCTAATCTTGGACCATCATCAACACAGCAACCTTTCCTTTTTTTTTTGTTTGTATTATTTGATATGGGTTCACACTACAAAGATGCATACCCCTCCTCCTACCTCATTTTAAAAGGTTCCCCCTTTCCTTTTTTTCTCCACTCAAGCGTCCTCTGCCTTCAACGCTGTCACCAATTGCTCTTCTCCGGTCTGCGTTTAAATGACTCTGTCTCCCACATCTCAGCCTCGTGTTATTTTCATAAAAGGCAATCCAAATTGGAATGCATGTTAATTCAAATATGGCATCACTGTCGCTCCCAAGAGAGAGTGGATTGAAAGCAATTGCAACCCAGGACAATGGTGGACACACATGGCCCCAAATGTGTCTCCTGCCCGGCTCTAATGACAGACATGCATAAAATGTCAGACTCACTTAGTCAGTGCGTACTTCTCGACTTTTAAGCCACAGTACACATTTTAATTGCAATATACTGATGCAAATTTGCATATTTTTTGCTTGGTTCTCAGAAAGTGCTGGTTGTCCCTCCGATTCTTTTCTTGATATTCATTGACAGGATCTCAAAGCACAATTGAGGTAAGGAAAGTCCGGATAGAGGAACTTGCATCTTTGCTGTTTTTAGAAAATGTGCTTCTGTTAAATCAACCTACACAAGCTAAATCTTAGGCCATGGTTCTCTGTTGGAAATTGGTCGATAGCCCTCTGAGGTTGAGGATGAGTTTCTGCCTCAAGTCAAACAGTTTAAATAGCATGGGGTGTTGTTCACAAGTTAAGGGACTGTGAGAGTGATAGGCAGTTTGGTGTGGCATCAGCAGTAAAGCAGCTGTAGTACCGGTCTGTCGCAGTGAAGACATAGTTCTCAGGCAAAGCTCTCAATTTACCAGTCAATTGATATTCCAACAGATTTCACGGAAGAGCAGCTGTGGCACAAGTTGTTGAAAAAGTTAAATCTACTTCTGATAGAAAAAATTACAGAACACACGACGCATCGCAGCTCCAGGCTTATTGGGCTGAATAATCCTTCAGAGAACCCATGCTGACCTTGTCCACTGCTTAAAGTGTCTACAATGGGCACATCAGCATTAGAACCGGGCCACTGAGCAATGCAAGGAGGTGGCCTGCTCCTATGAATCATGTTTTCTTTTGCATCATGTAGACGACTATGTGTACGTGCGTCACTTACCTGGGAAGAGATAGCACCAGAATCCACTATGGGAAGAAGGCAAGCTGGGGAAGGCATTGCGATGCATGGGAAGTTTTCTGCTGGTGTTTCCACCCTTGCTTGAAATTACACCCACAGACATTGCCCCCTGCTCTCTTAGCGTAATTTCGTGTAAAATGAAGCCACATTTATGACCACTTCTGTCTTCTTTCCGCAATGATTATTCCTTTGTTGTCTTTAGCCTGGACTGTCTCTCGCGAAAGCGTGACGTCGTTTTGCAAAGCGAGCAAAACAACAGGCAGAAGGCATCGTTAAGGGAATCGTTATGCAATAAAGCAAATGATATCCATGGGTCGAACTAGTTGGAACCGGTTTTAGATTCCCATCCCTAGGAAATAGGGAATTAAAGATGTTGACATGGCTTCTAAACTTCTCAGACGCCAGTACAACCCATCATCTGTTGGAAGTGCAAGACAAACAACTCCAATGCATGGACTAGGAATCCATGGACAACTTCCAGGACTCAAAGGATCTTCAGCTCAACAGAGACATGGTGTGCCTCTCGTCCTGCGGTAGTCCAGGACCATCTCTTCGGTCTTTGGTAAATGCAAAGACAGCTGGTTCTGTTGAGCCTAAAAGATGGTATTCAGCAGGTGGTTATAATGTTATGACTGACAGGATTGTAATTAACTTGGACTGGTATGCACATGCATATAAGCTGGTCACACATACATTGCACACTCAGCCATGACGAGCCGACACACGAGCAGGAAGGCTGTTCCTTGGTTACAGCCCTATTGATGAACATCTACATCCAATATGTTGCTCCATTGATTCTTCATTATTCCAATTCCCAGAACCATTTCTCTGTGCCACAACATCAAGATGTACACAGTTAATTTCCGCGTTCCCATTAAAACCGAGTCATTAAAAGCTTGCCGCACAACAGTTTATAATTGAACCACCAGCAAAAGTGAGAGGTGAAAGTCTCATTAGTATTGTTGCCACGTTCTGTTTATTTCCATGACTAATTTGAGCGGCCTTTAGCCGCCGCTGTGATGATTTATATACTCGTGTATATGCACCTCTGTATTCATGTTTGAGTGTTTAAGAGACGGCGACAATACTGAGAAACCGTACATCTTTAATGAAATACTGGCAGGTAACATTATGGTCAATAAAATGTGCATAAAAGCATGAAAGCAGGATGTTACTCACTTAATCATATGTTAATTAACCATTTTTTAGAGGCTCGGGTAGTTTGATTTATGTCCAAATTTCTCTGAAGTTGCTTATTGTGTGAGCATCAGCATGCTAGCGTTATCACAGCGAGCTTGTAACACGGAACTGCTGGGACTAAATTTACATAAATATTTAGCCCCGACATGAGAAAATCTTAATTTTCAGCACCATCAAAGTCACATTTGCCGAGGAATATTCTCGGCCGCTGATGTTTCCCCGTCCCCATTTCAAGTGTCAGTGTTTTATCAATATCAGCATTGAGTGTACACACGCAAAGATCTACGCAGTGATAATGAGACACAATTGATATATAGCTTTGCTGCTCAGATGAGCCCTTCACTAGGAAATTGAAATAACAGTCAAACCGCACAGACATGATTAATGGTAGTTGGAGATCGGAATCTGGTGGTATTTACATAATCAGCAGGTGAAAAATATCAACTTTAGTTCTGTGCTGAGTTCTACACTTATGTCAGCCAGACTGTGCTGCGTGGTTTTTTTTTCCTTCAAAGGTGATTGGACAGATAATGGAGAAGTTGCATCAAAGTGAAAAAGACTACGTAAAGCATTATCAATTATCATAATAAATACACAATTAATTTATGTTTTTACATTTCCTCACAGAGAGGAGGTTCCGTGTTTCAATCCAGGCATATTTAATAAATAATAATGTGCACACTTTATTATCACTATATCGTACAACATAAGGAATTCAGTTCTCTGCATTCGATTCATTCCTAAAGGGGCTGCCAGCAGCCTCTGTGAAGTGTCCAGGCGGCAAATTGGGGTTTGTGGTCCCGGTAAATGACTCTATGACATGAGGACTGCAGGGGCAGATCGAACTCCCCTGGACTGAACCTCCTGAGCTACAGCCACCTCCAAGGTTAGATGTTTTATTATAGCCCTCATTGCAGTCTCGGAACTCAGCAGGGGACGACGGTTGACCTACTGGACCTCTTGCACTTAAATTGAATACCCAGTATATACCGTAATATTCATTTACGGCGGTAATATAAATGATGCTGCAGCTTTTTCTCATTACTGTCACATAAAACGTCCCCCTACAAAGCAAATACGCTGGTTACACATTTTTTAAAGCTGATTGCGTTACGGTAAATTGAAAAAGCTTATGCTACGAATAATATTATACTTTAACGCTTGGACCTTTTGACATTGTACAGATAAATGAGTGAAGAGATCAAGAAAATAATTTACAACTGGATGACAATTTATTTGTTGCATTGTTATAAATATGATATAAATGCAATCCAGCCTCAAACCTGCGGCAGATGAAAATCATCCTTAGGCTACCTCTGGTCAAATGCATCAAAAGGTAATGTTTATGTTTCATATTTTACATTATCCCTCCCCAACAAATAAAAAAATGAATAAATAAATGGGGCAGGTTTTGTATAATGAACACATCTCTCCTCTGAAATGTTTTGCATGTGAACATTGATACATACTGTCATACATACATACATAGAAACATTATTTATAAGTGAAGACCTTATTAGACTGTATATATATTAAATAAAGTTTGAGTTAAATTAAAAAACTAAATGGAAATGCGATTATTATTAAAGGTTTCACATGTGCCTCAATATAAAACCTGTGTGGTGAAAAATTTCTAATCAATTGAAGCAAGTTAGGGAACTTTTTACACAACTTTAAATCCAATAAGATATTTGAAAAAACAAAAAACTTTATCGATGAATGCAAAATGTTCAGTGCCCACCTTAAAAACACATGCATCGATGCAACCTGGCATAAAAACCTTTGAAAATGCCCTGAGCGCAGTCTGTGGTCCAGTTATCACACATGAGCCGTGCACATACACACACTCAGAAGCTGTTCCTACTAAAGCTACAGCGTCTCCTCCGCATGTTCCCAAAACAAAAAGTTCACTGCATGATTTATGCACTTGTTCAATGGGAACTGGTGCTCGGGGGCCAGCTGACCGATTGAAACGTGAAATATGAAAATTAATCCTGTTCAGGTATTGATTTACAAGGTTGGGTATGTATCCCAGATGGATAAGTATATACTTTGTTTGTGTCAGTAGGTGTGAAGTGCATCTGGGTCAATTCTAGCATGAATGTATGAATCTATTGAGTTTGCGGGTGCCCAGCTACTGTTTGCATGTGTAGACTGATTTTTAAAAATGTTTTACATATTGTTGGACATTTGTCTGCTAGCAACTTGCTAAAAAGACAGAAATTTGGTGTTTTGATCATTTTTGCCTCAGTACTTTATGCATGTTATCTATTATTCACCGCACACAGCTCGGTCGGTCCTGTATCCTGCACCACAAATTGAGGAGTTCGACTCAACAGTCCTGCGACTGTAGATCAAACAAAAAATACAGTTTATGCCCAGCTGAAATAGAACATCAGCAGAACTTCAGGGCCTATCTCACCTCATTAAAGGTCAGAGGTCGTGAATCCTCTAGCTTACAGACTTCGGTTAACAAAAAAAAAAAAAAGCACTCTATGAAGACTAGTGAGGTGAAAAACCACTGCAGATCCAGAAGAACATTAAGGCGTCGGCTGAATTTTGCCACATCCAGATGATCCATCCGCAACTGGACATCTCGTTATGCTAACTACTCACATGGTCAAGAAGCGCAATTTAATGACAAGTTGGAGGGGAAATGTAGGCACAGTAGTACTGACCGAAACCGCAACATGCTTCCAGTTTTTCTCCATTGGGGGAGTTGTTGGCGTAGCATTCAGCACAGCTAGTGTTAGTTTCATTCCTTTGGTTTCCGGCCCTCACACTCGCTCTAAACATGGCTTCTCTCTTGGTGTCCTTTGTTTGTCCATTCATCTGTCATTCAGGGCAGCCCCACTTTCTTTTTTAACCAGACTCTACTGACACACACACACACACTTCAGAGGTTACTTAACCCTGCCTTCAATCCCATCTGTGCTGTCCCCCCAAAAAAGGGCCTCCTCCATCAGCGTAACAGCGCTTGTAAGTGCTGGAGCGGATATCACAGTGTGTCGGTTCACCCTCTAAAGTGACAAAAAGCACCAGCAACACATAAAAACAACATCAGCACTTTGGGCCACACTGAAGCAATTCCTGAGTAAGACCCAGGCGCAAAACTCACGGAGCGGCTTCAGCGAGGAGGACCAATTTTTAAGATGGGAGTGAGGATTTTGTTAAACTTAGAGTCACAACCAGACATTTTACAAACAAACAATCTGCCCCAGCCATCCCCAACTGGCATATCGTAAGAGTTTACCTCTCGATGTGGGAACGCTTAGGGATTTCTGCGTTTGCGTCAGACGCCTCTCAGGGTGTGGGCCAACATGCTGGCAGTAATTGCGTTTGATTTAATGCAGTAACATATCAACAGAAGAGTCATGCTGAACAAGCCGGTGCATACAAGCGCCCTCTATTTCCATTTTGGCTTGAATGCATTATCTCAAATGCAATGCCTCGCCCTCCCAATCAAAAGCACCAGGGGCGTGGGAGTGATTTGGTTTCATTTAATTCTAAATCATTGACTTTCAATGTATCCATAAATTGAGTTCATGCTTGCGTGGCAACTTCGTAGAAGCACGAGGATACAAACGTGAATATGTTTGTGTGCAGGAGTCAATAATGCATCTGGATGTTGCTTTCAGTTTGAAGTGTGCTTGAAGTATCTGAGACGACACTAAAAGAGCCAACACCGATCGCCAGGGAGGATATGGTAAATAATACACTACTCATATATTATTAAAGACATCAAAATGTACTCATCTACTGTTTTGTTCCAGGTTCACAAGGAGGCACAAACTCATTTGGAAACTTCTGCCTCTTTCTGAATGTAGGCCACCGCTAAATTCATTTAATTATTCATTGACAAGAAAATTGGAGTTTTTATAAATAAGAACATGCAGGTGGGATGTAATTACAGCCGATATGGAGCAGCTTGTCAACTAGAATAACATCATCCCCGGCCGTCCAGAGGCATTAGGAAGTCAAACCCCATCTGGGTTTTCCTCCTGCGAGCTGCCAAGTTAAAGAATAGAGCGCTGCGGAAAAATATTGGGCTTCTTCGTCTTTCTTCTTTTCTTGCATGTGTTTCATACTCCACTATCTTCGTGCAGAAAGAAAGGCCTCTTGAGTGAATACAAAACGCAGGTTTTAAATAAGTCATAAAGGCAAAAAGGTTTCATGCTTTTTGTAGAATCTGTAGTATAAATCTGTGGTATGAAAAAGTATTCATCCCCCAATTTTATATCCCCCAAAACTTGGAATCATCGTCGTGGTGTCCATCTAAGATCCTTCGTGTTAACACAAATATTTTCATATATTAGAGCCGACATAGACCTTAGCGTGAAGAAGAACTGGAAGGATTTTGGGAAAGGGCAGTTCCATATTTTTATCTCCAAATATTTTCGGGTCATCACTTCTCAAGCGTTGGTCCAATGAAGTCCAAATTTGGTGCACATAACTCGACTCGAAGAGATCCGTCTTGTATGCATCATATTTTACTTTAATAGTTCATATTCTGCTCACTAGGGGGAGCTTATTTATGAAAGCGTAGTTCTTTCAAACGTAACCTCCTAAATGTTGGTCCGATTTAGTCCAAACTTATCTCACATGAGCCACCAAGAGGAAATCTAACTTATATTTATCATATTTTCACACTTCAAGTGAAAGTCAAAAACAATAGATTTTGACTGTCGCTTCCCAACAATGATTTCCAATTTTGTCTAAATTCTGCTCAACGTTCCAATGAGGTTCAGGCTCAAGCTTTAGCTCTAATCCTTTTTGCCCACTCAGAGGTGAACTTATTCTTCTGTATGGCATCATAGTCTTACTATCTGATCCAGTTGAACTTGTAGTGAAAGGGTCAGTATCTATGACTATGAGTTCTAATGACTCAGGGAAATATACATTCAATATTTGACCAAGGGCAAAACTATAGAGCATAAAACCCTCCTAATCCTCATTAATATGTCATTAGTAGGATTTTGAGTCATTAAGCATTAAACCTTGGGGAACATGGAACCACGGGATCACAGATGTGTTTCAGGATAGCGCAGCAACAATGATCTTTTATTGTATGCAAAATCCCCTCCAGGTGAAGGAGTTTAAGTGTCTTGTTATTGAGTGATGGGCGGCGTCAGCAGTAATGATGGTGCTGTATCAGTCTGTTCTGGTGAATAGGGAGCTGAATTGTGAGGCAGAGCTCTTTATTTACCAGTCCATCTACATTCCAGCCTTCACTTATGATCAGGAGATTTGGGTAGTGACAGAAGAATGAGGTCAAGGATACAAGCGGCTGAAATGAGCTTCCTCTGTAGGGTGGCTGGGCTCAGCCCTAGAGATAAGGAGCGGTACTCTGATATCCAAAAGAAAGCTCGGAGTGGTACTGCTGCGTGTTGTTTTGTATTGATAGGAGCCAATCGCCTCACTTTGGAGGATTTCCAGGTAAATCCGACTGAGAGGAAACCCCAGGTTTGACCCATAGTTGCTACATATTAGGTCCATATATCTCAAATGGACAGGGAACAACGTGAGTTGTAGCTTTGATGGGTAGGACGTATGGAATACCTTCGGAGCCTGAGCCACCAGGACCTAACCCTGGAAGAAAATGGAAATTGAATGTATAAAAACGAAGTATTCTGTAAAGCGGGGTATTGCTTAAATGTACATACGTTCACCGTGTCAACTCTTCCCTGCTAATGAGATTCAACTACTGATGCCCCTCACCCGAAGCTATTCAATGACTCATAGAATGTTTTATATTCCACTTTCAATGTGAGCTGATCCTGCGCCAGTTACAATGCAATTTTGCCAATACTTTTGATGCCAAAAGTGAATTATACGTTTAGTCTTTTCTCTCATTATGTCAAAATACTACATGAACCGGCCTCTTACGGTTCGGTTTTGACTAGTTTGCCACCAGTTGGTGTCCACTGCTGTAGACTATTGAATATAACCTGCATGTGGGCTCAGCCAACCCCAACTGTACATTTAATGTTCCTCGTTTTATTTTTTTGTGCCACTTTGTTCACGCAACAGTGGATTCTGGAACACCTAGAGGCTTTAAACCAATACTCAGCAAAGGGAAAACTGTGAAAAGAAGAATTGGGAGGGAGCTATAATGACCTCTTCTAATGACTGATGATCAGCCGCTCATGAGGTAATGGGTCTAATCAAAGCATGCTATAACACGGAGTTAATCCATACAATACACCGCAGGCCTCTCTCTGCATTCTCTTTCCTATTTTGTACCTTTATTGATTCATCCTTTGAGGGTGTTGCTGAAGATACCGGATCGGATCAATTATGACCATTCCCACAGGTCCACTTATGTGCATTTAAATTCTGCCATTGTCCAGCGGTGACACATCCTGTCATGTGAGACAGCAGTGACGCCAACATGTATTGAGATGTGGCCATTTGAAACAGCTGTCAGTCAAAGTTAATTAAGGGTTCAGCTTCGGCAAGAAAAGGCTATAGAAATTCATAATCCGGTTGTCAAGTCAGAACATTTGATGTTTTGACATTTCACAAGTATAATTCTTGTTATCCTCAACTAGCAGTATCTTACAGCATTTGAGGATAACAGATTCCAGTAATTAAGGAGGGGTCTGCCTTTTCAATGTGGAGTTTTGATGTGATACACTAATACTTTGTTACTGTAATAGTAATATGACTAACTTCATTGTTTCACAAAATCTGTACTTTCTACTACTTACAGATTCAAAAGAGGCGGCTTAATTTATTAAAAATGTTTTTTTATTTTGCATGCTTTCCCAACATCTGGACTGATTTCAGCCTAAATGATTGATGAAAATGACAATTCCTTGTTGTAAAGATCAAAGCACCTCACTAGAAACATAACGGAAAAAACTTGATTGTGTTGAAAAGGTCTGATGTCGATGTTTTTAGAATAACTTTATTTTGGCAGCGATTCTCAAACTTTTTCCTACAATTTACCCCTTCTGAATTATTTTTGCTGCCCACTACCCTTTGGTGTGCACAGCAAAAACTTTATAGGCACATTTTCAGAAAAACATGGGAGAATTTAAGGTAACCTTGATTGTCTTCGGTGCATTGAAAAAAAATTAATACTTTTTTTTCAGAGAAACAAAATAAAGGTTTAAAAATGTCCAACTCTTTTTTCATTTTTCGGACAAAAAACTACCATTCAGAGATAAAATCATCGATGTGGCCTGAATTTTAGAATGTATATGAGATGTGGTTTATTTGGCTCAAAGTTGCATTTTTTTAATGAAATGTATTGCAGTAAAATAATTCTTGGAGTCAATCGGGACTGATAATAAATAATCACATGTACGCCCTGCAAAAACCCAACATACCCATAGTACACATGGAGATCACAACAGTGCTTCCATTTTGACCACTTTCCAAGATCCCTTTGTTTTGTTCGCATTGAAATAAACAACAGAGTAAGAGCAGGGGGCACTAATGTATTATCTTAAATAGCCTAAGAGATATGATGTATTATATGATGCGTCGGCATCTGGTGTAATGTTTACACATCCATCGAGCAGTGTTGTTTGTGCATTCACATTTAATAAAGCCAATAAATTACCTCTGTTGAGGATGGATGGATTGATGGATAACTCACACCTGTAGCTTACTCCTCTAGCTGTGGGCTTCACACATAATGCACTGTCAATGTCACAATCCTCTTTCGGTTTAATCCTCTTGTTTTTTAAGCTGTACATTCACCTCTGTTACTACCTATACTGCCTTCAGTGGCCAAATGCCTCATTTGGTCCAACACAAAAAGGGTGGGGCTAAAAGCCCCGCATTGAATAGGCTATGTAAATTAGGGTATAGCGGATTGAATGTGTGATATGAAGGCAAAGCAAATGTTTCGGGCCACTCCTGTTTCCACCAAACAGAACTCAACATGGCACGAAATGAACCATTAACGGTTTGTTTTTCTGACATTTCTTATAATTAGCTGTTTATTTATGGACAGGGGACGGATCTTACAGTACGTGCAAGTAAATGACTGTAGCAAGTGACAGAAGTCATCCTGTATGAGACATCCATTACACTGATTGTCAAATAAAATTGAATTGAAACGATTTAGGAAGGATCTGTAAGAAATGTTACATTCGACCCTCAATCCAATGGTATATATCGAGATCTATGTCTATTTGTCTCGTGGTTCCACTGGACTGCTTTAAGGCCTTACCCACCTTCACGGAGTCAATAAATTGCTGTCACACTCCTCAAATGGTGTGATCGTCTGTCACAGCCCCTCAAATCAGTCTGCTTTATTGGAAGTGGCTCACGCCCCCAGATATTTATATCTTTTAACAGCTATGTACTGTAGTGGCTTTCTAAAAACAAAGAGGAGAGAAAAAGCAGTGAGGAAGAAAGAGCTCGGCAGGCGACTAGTCGTGTAATGGTGTGGAATACCGAGGAGGGATGTGTGGAGCTTTGGCTGGAGACCATCTAGATCCATCTTCCCCTGTTTAAAGCCCCGGTGCCTGGGTAATAGTCGCTCGGTGGGCGCTTTCAAAGGTTGCGGCACAGGAGATGAGGGATCTAGGAATATAAAGGCCAAACTGAGAGGTGATTTCCACAACAGAAACGTCCTCATTTCCGGAGCAGAGGTTTTGGAATTGCTGCCGCTGCTTGAACCTGTGGAAGACAAACAAATTGCTCCCCATAGAAGCAACAAACTGGATCCAGCATGATACACCTCTAGGGGGCACTTCTGTCTCTGTTCATCTGACCACATGAAACATTAATTTCCAATCCACGGTTGCATTTATCGTTATTGGTTTCCTTACTTTCATTCACCCAAAGATGTGGACACACATGCATGACTCCGTTAGTTGAAAAAATGCATAAAATCTAGCACTGGAACATAAAAAAGATAAATTGTCACCAACAAAATCTGCTGCCGCTCTGAACACTCTCGTTTTTCCAGGTCACTACACTGACAAGAGTAAATATGTAAAGTCCCAGAAAGATGCTAAATGATATCACCCTACCGGTATGAAGGGGAATGTCTCTAAGGAGCTTTGCATGAAAAATCATGTGGTCCTTTGCTTTGGGTTTAGAGGCATGAGTTTTGAGCGTGAAAAACAACCGTGACTAAACATTTGTTATTCACTGTGACAGAAGTGCGGGTCCTACATTAACGTCCGGGGAAGTACACTGGAAGTAGACAGGGCCCAACCGAGGTGGTCATCTTACATTGTGATCAGAGAAGGTAAAGCCTGGTGAGTGGAACAAATTAAATGCTGGCTCCTGTTTCTCTTACTGCTGCTGCACGGCTTTATCCACCAATCGACCATAACTTTATAACTACTGACAAAGAACGTGAAAAACAATGTCGGTGGGTGGAGTATACTAGGCAGCAAGTGAAATTTTTTGTCCTGAAGTTGATTGTCGGAAGCAGGAAAAATGGGCGACATCAGGATCTGATGAGTTTGACAAAGGCTAAATAGTGATGGATCGACAGCTGGGTCACAGCATCTGCAAAACAAGTCTTGTTTGGTGATCTCACTCTGTAATACTTAGTGATCATGGGTTTGTAAGGCTCATTGATGTGCATTAGGAGTGAAGGGCAGCCTCTGTTGTTTAATCCCCGCAGAAGAGTTCCTGTAGACTGTCCTGTAAACAACATTCCCTAATGGCAGTGGCATCTGTCAGCAGGATGATGCTCCCTGACACACTGTAAAAATGATTCAGGAGTGGTTGGAAGAACACAGCAATGAGTACAAGGTGTTGACTTGGCATTCAACGTTTCCACACATCAATACAGTCGAGCACCTTTGGTATCTGCCTGACAAACCATTTTAATCCATGGAGGTTCCACTTTTCAGAGGTCTTCAGAGGTGTGGCGGAACCCGTGCCTCAACAGATCACTGCTAAACAGGTGGCCATAATGTTATGGCCGATCATGTATCCGCCCCTTGGATATATGAGAGAGATTCACCCTATTTACCTTAATTAACTCTAGCCATCTTTGATTTATAAAAGTCTCTGTGCACCCCGGAGTACGGAGGGAGATAATTGAATTTAGCTCATCCTTCGCGCTGATTTCTCACGTCACCTAAAGCGACTTGGGGAAGAGATGCATTCCCCGAAAAACAATCTTTTTTTCAATTTCTTGCAAATGCTGGTCATGAAAGGGAATATGAAAGTGAGAAAGTGAGAGGGATGAGTGAAAACATGTAGAAGGTGAGACTCTTTACTCTACTGCTTCTCTCTTTCTACAAATGTTGTTGCAGTACGAAGTTGTTCTTGAATTTCACGTTCTACTGCTACACAACGACCCAAAGAAAGAACGACTGATCCTGTTGAGCGCATCTTATGAACCAAAGCGTGCGCAGATTGCAGATTTGCATACAGGCAGGAACCTCATTGCGGGGCTCTCCTCTAAGACTTCAAAAAAAACTTAATCAAACACAGTTTCCGGCTCATTTTGCATAAAAATGAATCTGACTTATCCGATAACCTTTTTTATTCCCATGACAACATGGATGGCTGCCTTTTTTTTTCAATCCGTTGCATTGTGGTAGGAACTTGTATGGCGTATGGGCATTCTGTAGGACTTGACATATATGTCAATGTTGATTACTGTATTTATAAAGTCTGTCACTATGTCCTTCCTCGGCCAAATTGCCCCCTTTAAACCCAGCATGGTGCCAAGTTCTTGGACTCTGCTAATGCTAGAAGCTAAAACCAGTTTTGCTGTAGAAGTATTAGAAACTTTCAAAAAAGTTCCCTCCGTCTATAGAAATAAGACAAGTACCTCATCAGTGTATTGCTTCTGATGATCAGCCGTTATCGGTTGTAGATGACGCAGGATTGCGTCGTCCTCTCAGAACCCAAAGACCAAAATACAAGATTCCCCTTCTGTGTGTATATAATAAATATATATGTGTATATATATATATATAAATAAATAAATGACCAAATCACCATCGCAGACGTTAACCAGTATGTCTTTTTGCTCCCTTTGAGCCCACCCTTCCAATATAAAAAGACCCATTTGACCCCCTCCCAGATATTTCGGGCTAAAACATTGGTCTGGGTTCATTATCAGGGTAAAATATTTATTAATATATTATAACGTATCAAACCAACAGATGGAGCTCTGAACATTTAGCCATCATTAATTGATGTTACACACCAGAGGGAAATTTAAGGATACATTAACCAACTGAAAACTTGAGTTAGAATTCCAAATTGTGAATCTCACTTTAAGAATCAGTGAAACAGCCGGGGAGCCTTGGGCTTCTCTTAAATGTGTGAAATGAATATTATATAAAGGCATAAAATGGATTTATTAGTCGTATATGAAATTGAATTACTCACCGGACAGTAATAGATTTAAAGATGCATTACATTCAATGTAAGATTCACGTGTGCACCAGAACATAGAGCAGGGGTTTTACAATAAGGACAAAAATAAAGTAAGGGGTCATCTGACAGTTAATTTTTTAATGTTAAACATGCTTCCTAAAAAAAACTGTTGATGCATTCCAAATTAAAAACCCCAACTCCTTTTTCTTTCTTGTGAAGTTTCTTATTTTCGATTGCACATCCATCCCTAGAATACCAAAGATTATTCTCCTTATGAGGAATAACAGGGAACCTCTTTTTGCCTCAGAACCATAGAAGATGAAGGAGTAAAGCCTTTTGAGAAATTAATGGAGTAGTGTGGATATTATCAACTGCCGAGTAAGTACAATTCAATTATGAACTAAAAAAGATGTGCAGTCATCGAGAAACCCATGACGTGGAGTTCTGAAGATTGTTTAAGATTCCATCAATTTATATTCCGGTTGTGCTATCACAGAGCATCATGGTGCTAGTGATTCCTTCAGGTGCCCGTATTTTGCCTGATCTCACTGCTGCATCCGACACGATGCATCATGAAATATCGATCTCCCATTTCCTGTTCCAGGAAAAGATCTGGAACACTTAATCTGAAGCACGTCAAAGAAAAAAACTCAGATTTCCCAGAGACTGATGTGTTATATTTCATTGTGTTATATGACAAAACAGCATATAATAAAACCACCCTTGGCCTGGGGAACGAGGGATTATCAGCACAGTGACCTCTGATTTTTAGTACTGACCGGATCTTGGTTGCTCAAATTTGTGCTCTTCCCTTTATAGTCAAGAAATCCGCTATTGGCTGGTCTGGAGATAGTTGTGTATTTCTGCAGATTTAGGGTCTCCTGAGAAAGAGACACCACAGCATTGTCCTCAGGAGTCTGTTAGAGTCCATATGGAGTTCATCCCACTGGTTCAGACCTCCTTCGAGGAGGACCTCTACACAATTTATGCCCCAGAAAAGCCTGGGATATCATGGAATTGCCCTCGCCACCGCAAATCCTTTGTGTTAACTCAAAAACTTTCTCACGGATCGTTTTCTAATTTGATTACCACATACCTTGGTGCGAAAACAAACTTGATTGATTTTGGGAAATGTCGGTTGCACATTTTTGTGTATATGGACAACTTTATCTCAAAAAGTTTTTCGGCCTTAATTTCTCAAAAGTTGGTCCAGATTTGTTGCATATGGACCTTCCCAGGGAGCTCTATCTCGTATATGTAATATTTAACCGTGATTATTCATATTTCACTCACTAGAGGGAGCTTTTTTTTTGTGGAGAAAAAAAGGCTTTTTACTTTCCAACCGTATGTCCAACTGTGTCTAAATGTAGCTCCCATAAATTGACACAAGGGAATCTGTCTTGTTTTATTACTGAGATTTGAAAAAAATTGTTAATGGAAAACTGGAATACTAATCTAAGTTTTTACTTCATTGACTTACATGTGCAGTTCTTATTGTAAAATTATTTTGAGAATTATGCATGACATTATGAAAACCCACATGTGTCATACCCTAAAGTACCCCTAGGAGTATGAATACTCATTTGAGAAACATTGTTTTAGGCCATCACTACATGTCCTTACACTAAAATAAGCCTCTTTATTGCTTTGACAATTCAGACGGCCTCTTTATTCTCCCATAAGAAACCTATTACATTTCCATACAGACTTTAAAAGGCAGAAAAGTTTTAAGACTCACTGGCATTCCATAAAAGCATGCATCATTCTCATTGCAAAGCATTTCTGTGCTTTCATAGCTTTGCTGGCTACATGCCAGCACATATGTTTTTGCAGTGTAGTATGTCAATCTAAGTGGGTGAGTGCATGAATATTTGAAATATGTCTGGCCTCATCTTACAAGCGGGGGTCGGGAAGATGCTCGTCTGCTGATGGGGATCTTTTTGTAAACGGTATATCTCCCAGATTGCCACACTGCTTGGCATTTAATCAGCATGGAAACTTCACAGCAATTGCAAAAGCCTGCCGCCTCCGGTACACCCTATCACATCAGTCGCTCCACTCCTGTGAAGATAGTCGACGGCTTGATGTATTTGTTTGATAGCAGACGCCTGAGTCAGGGTGAGTGGAGCTGACACCTCTCTGAATGGGTCACGGCTGTGTTGTTGTATGTCTCCTGCCAGGAGACTTTTAAGGGTTATATTGGAAGTGTAAAAGGGACGTATTGACTGCAACCACTGACACTATGTGCACTGTGATTGCCTATATTTCACCTGACATTATAGGGGCTGTGTGTCTTAGCTGTTTGCAGCAGTTGCACCTCGACAGTCTTGAGTGACACCGGCAATGTGTGCTTACAGATCTGGACACAGACTGAGGGGAGAGGAAGAGAGGAAGCAGCTGAGGGGTTATTCAGCACCACGGACAGCCACCGTCAGACATTTCTCCTGGCAACATTTGTTTGTTTTTTTATCTCCAGGAGATTTATCACACATAGCCGACTAAGCCAGAATTGGATAAGAACAAAATTGTGAATATACGAGAATTGTTTTCACAAGTTCTTGCATTCCATCTCACTTTTCTCAAACTTTTCACAAACTTTTTTTTCTCTCAGTTTCGCTAATGCTGCAGCATCAAACGAAAACGAGAGAGTATAACCCATTCGTAATTGTATCAGTTTTGAGCTCATTATGGAGCGAATCTGTATTTGTATTGTTTCAGTTAAATGCAGCTACAATCTCAACCTTCCTCCTTCAGCTTTGTTATTTATAGAATCTGCTACTTGACAATGGAAGCTACGCTGTCACTCCATGACAACATGTAGAAGAGTGTACCTATTGTTTGCTTGCCGAGGTATTGTATTTCAGAGTTTTTTTGTGGCAAGGACTCATTTATTAGTTGAGCTGTCGGTTTTGTGTGGATGATTGCATTTCTTACCATTTCTTATTTTTCTAATATCGTTTAAAAGATACCGTACATCTCCTTAAGTCGATTCTTATATTCGTAAAATATGGACTAAACCAATGGTTAGAAGGATATGTTTGAAGAGTGTATTTCCAAAGAAGCACCCCCTATTGAGACAAATATGAATTATTAGAGTAAAACACGACACACATAAAATAGATCTCCCGAGTCGATTCAAACGCACCAGATTTGGACTAAATTGGACCAATGGTTGAGAAATTATGATCGGAAAACTCTTGGAGTTAAGCCTCCCCTTAAGTGTAGGTTACATACAACAGACCTTTCCCAAAATCAATCCAGTTCCTCCTCGCACTAAGGTCTGTGGGGTTGTTTAAAATATGAAAATAATCAATGAAAGAGTTTTTGAGTTATCGCATTAAGTTGAAGGGTGTAAGATTTTTCGTGGGTCTAAAAACTGTTTTTCATTAGAATGGTTTCCCTAGTGAGTAAAATATAAGCTATTAGAGGAAAACATGGTGAATGCAAGATAGATCTCCTAGAGGTGATTCATATTCACCATATCTGGACTAAATCAGACCAAAGGTGGAGAAATGATGGCCTGAAAACCTTTGGAGATAAAGCTCCCCCTACTGTTGGAAATATAACCCCGTCTGTTCTTGATCCAGAAATCTGTGCTCCACTCCTACAGGGACTAGTGCTGAGCTTGTAAACATTGCTATACTCTCCTCTGCTGCACTCGGTTTGCTCCACCCGTTGATCTACAGTGAAGCTCAGTAATTTATCACAGATTTCAAATTTGACCTTGACTTGAATCCATCAAACCGACATTCCAGGCCCAACGGTAGCCTCAGAAATTGAATGATCATCTCTCCCTCGTGCTCACGGAGGGCATGATTTTCTGCACTTGGAGAATTGTAATTACAAGCTAGTTCCATTTGCACCCTCTCAGCACCTATAAAATAATATATGGAGCCAGTGAAAGCCGGCAAGACGTAATTATCATAAGAGTGCGCGGAGCAGAGCTTCGTATAGACGGTATTATAGTCCTCTCTCACTCTGTCCTCTCTCACTCTCTCTCCCTGAGTTTGTGAATCTCTTTCAACCCACAATCCAAACAGCTTTGACAGGGATTATGGAGTTTTGATGAGAGACAGAGAGAGGCTGGGACAAAGTGAGTTTGGGGTAATGAAGCAGCAATGTCAAGGAATGATTTATGAATGGCTCGTTCTTTCACTCTCCCTTCACCGAGAAGCAGTCAGCTCAAATATCGAGTCTCAGAAAAATTCAATTCTGACCATGCACAAAGTGATCAGTGTACCATTTGGAGGAATTGGATAGCATTGTTTGTTTAATATATAGTATCTAAAGCTTTCCAGAGACGTGTCAGCAATATTCCGCTCACAGGAGCAGAAGATTGCACATTCAGGGAAATATCTGAGGATTGGATTGTGGAGTTCTGGCTAAGAAGCATTTATTGGAATTCAAAATCGTTTTTTTTTCTTGCTATGCAGAAGCAAGGGAATTGTGTTGTTCGTGGCCCGGGGTCGCTGCCTGAGCTAATGAAGACTTTACAGACAACAGCAGCCGCAGAGCAGACGGATCAATACAAGACATCATGCACTCCAAAATAACGAAGCCTTCAGAGCCAGATCGAGAACACTGATCCTAGACTGGAGGAAAAACGTTACCACATCTGATGTAAGTAGCTTTAATTCTTCTTTCTAACGACCAGAAAGGTTTGCTTCACATTTAGGCAAAATTAAGCTCAATGTTAGAGTAAGACATGGATGGATGTCCGAAACTTGTCTCCATGTCCTTGTCCTGAAGCTTAGAGATATGGACCAAATGGAGCGAGACCAATAGAAATTGTTGAGGGCAGTTACGCATAATTCAAGCCAAATACCTATATTCCCCCACCCCAACTGTAGACAACAATACAGTGGAAAAAAAGTAAAAGTAAATTGAAAGGTAACAAATAAAACACGTAGCACGTAGCTAATGATTTGATGGTGCTGCAGCACATAATAGCGTTCATTTTGCTGCTTTTTACTAACTACCATCCATTCTCACCACTTCTGCTTTGTAAACACAGTCCAATACAATCACCGAGTCAGTGCATTGAATAAGTCAACAATTGGACGTGCGAGAATTTGCCTCATCTGAACAAAGAAAAAAACTGAGTTTGAAGTTTTTGGAGGCCAAAACAAAAGAGTAAATGTTAATTCTCAACTTTAATCTGGAAATCTTAAGAAGCGCAGACCAAGCCAGAAATTATGTTGTAGTCACGGGATCTGTCTTGAGTTTGAACGGCCGTATAAAGAGCATAACAAAGACTGCCTACTATCACCCGAAGAATGTAGCGAGAACTAGAAGACTGATGACTCAGCAGTATCTGGAAAAACTAGCGTATGAATTTATCTCCAGCCAACTTATCAGCGTCTTAACTGGTCTTCCTAAGAAATGATTCAGACATCTGCAGCTGATTCTGAACGCTGCTTCTGGAGTTCACACTAAGACCAAGAAAATGGATCCTATCAGTCCAGTTCTGAGGTCTTTCCCTGGCTTCCTGTCTCTCAGAGAATTGATTTCAGAATCCTGCTGCTAGTTTGAAAAAGCACTAAACGTTTTAGCACCATAATACTGTACATCTCCAACCTTCATTACCATCCAGGCCTCTCAGGTTGTCCGGATCACTTCTTCTTCGTGTCCCCAGAGTCAGAACCAAACAATAGCGTTTTTTTTATGCACCAAATATTAGGAACAAGGTTCCAGAATGCTGCAGGAGTCAAGGTTCCAACTCTGTTCTTTTAAAACAAAGCCTAAAAATATGTTTTATTATGTGCTGCTGCCTTCAAATTTTAAAATGATTCTTATATCTGGCTTTCTTATAAAGTACTGTGTAGGAAAACACAGAATTATGTCTGAAGTGGAAAAGGCTTTAAACAGTGGATTGTCTTCTATTTTAGCTTTTTTTATTATTTTTTTTAGTTGTTATCTTTTTAATGTTTTTATAACTATTTGTCTGTCTTGATGGTCTTTTGTACTTCGTACCAATGTTCTGATTGTCTGTCTAAAGCATTTATAAATGCCCTCTTGCTGAAATGTTCATTATAAATAAAGTTGTCTTGCCTTGCTATCTTGTAATATCCAAGTCAATGTAAAGGTTAAAGGGACATGGATGCACCGTATATTTTTGTATATAAAGTATGAAGGAGACTTAATATTGTATGTTTTCAAGGCAAAAGGACTCTTTCTTGTCATTCCAAAACACTAAACAGTTCAAATACAGAGAAAAAGACACGTTTTAACAAGATAACCATGTACATGTGAACAAGGCCTTAAGCAATAAGCGTGACATGAATCAACATACAATATCACTGAGCAAAAAAGAAACAATGATTGAAATTTTGACACAAACACTAGCAAAAATTTCTGTCCGTCTTCTTCCATTTCGTATTTTTATTTAGTGCATTTTGTTTCATGTGAGCTAAATTCCAGCCGCTTGGTTTGGGCCGCACCATTAATCTGTCACAATGTTCTGCCTGAGGAGATGGTCACGTAGCGGCCTGATGTCGAATTCTAATCTGAGTGTGGGTCGAAAGACAAATGTAACCCTGCTGTAGCTTATTCCTTCCAAAGTTTCCCTCGGTGTCTAGCAATAGAACTCAATCCACGTACATAAATCACTCTTTTACTGGATTATAGCCGGTCTATTGTCAAGATAAGAGTAATCTGATTGATCTTATGTACAACTAGAAAAAACAGTCAGAAAGCGCACAAACCCCCGCCAAAGCACAACAGTACGCTATGTTGAGGAAAAATTCATCCAGATTTTTTCCAATAATGTCTGAGTTATTGCCATTCTCTAAATCTACTGAAACTCAAACAAGCTCTCTGAGTATCTCGCAAATACTCTGTAAGCGGCCGTATCCTGCACATTCCACTTCAGCATCTCTGTTCAGCCCCATGAGCCCCAAGCTCGATCTCCAAAGGAACATCAAAGGAATCAAAGGAACAAAGGCAGCAATAGCCAAATTGTGACTCCAAATAACTTATTTTATTTGATATCAAACAAACAAACAGACAAACACATAGGAGTGAAAACACAACCCCCTTTGGCGGACGTAAGAATGAAATAAGAGTTAACTGACCAAGTCTGACCACTAAAAAGTTAATTACCTTATACGTGTTATAGAAGCCTTAAATCTCGAAACTCCGCATTGACCAAAAAAACTACTTTCTTTCACATTAATAAGATTTAAATCTCCTGATTTGTACTCAGCTAAAGGAAACAGTTAAAGTCCACTAACTATTATGAAAATGAATCACAATATTTGACATAAGACTAAATAAAAATATAGCGGATAAAATAAACAAAGTGTAAGGGGTCCTCAGGGATGGGTTAAATGTAGAGAACCAATACTGCTACGTTGTACTGCTTAAGTAACTGTATGTGACAAATAAAGGCTTCGTCTTCTTCATTTTGTTTGTTGTCAGCACAAAATGTGCCAATATAACTGAATGTTTGAGGGGCGCCCTTTCCCAAGATTTCTCGTTTACAAACTGGCACAGAGGACAGATAACCAGAGACATAAATACACAGAGCAACAAGACAATGAGACACAGGTGGAAGGAGGTGCACAGGTGAACATGATGGACAATCACACAAGAGGAGACTAGAGTGAGGAAAAGAGGAACAGATGGAGACAGGCGGAATAAGGAAATATACAAACATTGAACAAGGAGGTGTAAACAAAAGCAACGACACAAGGAACAGACTTTGAAAATAAAACAGGAAACATCACAACATAGAATAATCCCAATAATCCCAAGGTAAAACATAAACCAACATCAACAGAGTCATGACAATAAATCCGTCTAATTTTGGCTTCATTACTAATGTCAGAGTGTAGGCTGCTCTGACTTCAATTGCCTTTCCTGGATCACAGAATTTATATTTTCCTCCCCGCCCACTGCATATTAATATATTTGACACTAAGCTGACATTTTTATCCAGCGCTTTTCTTATAATGAGTAAGCACATGGGAGATTTGGCTCCGCAACCGGCACCCAAAACAAAAATCACTATTCAGCTAAATAAAACGAGCAGATATATATATGTAAAAAAAAAAAAGAAGTAGACTTTGATGAAGCAAACAGAAATAATAGTTTTGGACTCAGTGAAGCCCAAGTGACGCCTCTTCCATCATTAGATGAAGTTTTTTTTCAATTCTACAACAATTAACCATCCTCCTCCATTCAGAGGGATACTGTCAGATGGAGGCGACGGTTGGGGGTCCAAAGAGTTGAGAGGATTGTGTTGTTGAATAATCAGATTATGGAATTTGTGGCCCACTGCCAGGGATGGACAGGCTCATGGACTCACTGGTAAATGTTGCCCGATGAGCACATATTCTGAACTCATTACTATATTGCTGATGTACGTGAAAAATGGACAGGCCGGTGGACTGCCGGTTGATAATCACTGCCATAAGTCTGAACAATGACCAGTGATAATGGGAAAAGAGATCAGCGTTCAAGTTCTAAGTATCAACCACCCTCACATCTTCCTATGCTCTCATGTAATTATTTACGTACAGATTAGGCTATTGTAACTACATTAACCATGTCAGTTGTACACACAAAGGTGGGCATTTGGGTTTACCACTGTCCGTGAATAGGTAATAAGGTGGTGGTCTCCTTAAGAGCTGCCAGACAATTGAATGACATTTAAACACGCGCTCTATAAGGACCTAAAATACCAGAAGTATCTGTGTCTTTAGGTGGGTTTACATGGGACACTTTTCTCCTATTGGAATTAAACCTTTCCGAATTGCAATGTCGGTCGCCTGTTTACATGACCTGGGATCTTTTTCCGACAAGGTGTTCACATGCTTCAACTCATAGTCTCAGTCCTTTGGGAAAGGACTTCCTCCTTGCAAAAAAAGAATGAAATCTCATTCGGAAAGGGAATTTTCTTCCGGAAAGGGTTGTTTACACGCAGCCTTTTATTTCCCATTAGGCATCTTTTCCGAATCTCTTCGGAAGTAGGCTGTCCGTATTGCTGATGCTCAGTTAATAAGATCAAAGTTGGTGAATCAGTAGGACCTGATTGCAAAATTGATTCTAGATGCTGCTGCATGCATTCCTGGAAGTGAATTCTCTCTGCTACCATTAGGGCGTTGCTACGTCTTACCTGCTTGTAATAAACTAGGCCTACGCTGACCCACGTATGGCAGATTGTTGTCCCCAAATAGCCACAAATCCCCAGTTTTGTATGAGCAAGTCCTCTTATTGAACGCATCAAAGTAAATCTGAAATAATGTTTGAAGAACTGTATTTCTTGTAAAAGAAAATAATAATAATTTTTAAAAAAAAGCTCCCCCTAGTAAGTAAGTAAAGTGAAATATGATCTATTCATTATATAATAAATATTTAACTGTGTCAAATCCTTTGCACCAACTTTTGATTCAATCAATTAATAAGACTAGGAATTTCTACGCATGAAAAAAAAAGATGCTCCACCTATCAGTTTTCAACTGACAACCCTATTTAGTCGAGAAAAGATGTTCTGCTAAGCCAATATCTGGAAAGTATTAGTTACAAATAGATGACGAGCTTACGACATGTAAAAAAACAACAACATTCTGGGTCAAATGGGGACATCAAAAAACATGTTCCTGAAGTCTAGAAATCACTTTTATCTGTAGCGATCCAGACTCCTAATAGTGAGAGATCTCCCTTCGTGAGGAACAGCCTTTAGAAAATGTCGGCTGTAAAGTAATGGTGTGCGCTGTTTGAATTCCATTCAGAATATTTTATTTCATGGCCATGAAACACTGGTAACTTATCAAACTCGTGCGTCTAGTTTTTACGCTGCAGCTGAGTCCATGGGGAAATATCTTGTTCAGGGAGCCTCCATCTTCGGTGACATTTATACCGACTTCTGCCTGTTACAGTCGCTGTGCTGCCCTGTGCTAACCACAACGTATTATGACTTCCCATTTGTCTTCATCACCACCACCTTGCGAGGCAATCGCGGCGGCTCATCTCACCCAGAACCATGAAGGATGGCTCTGACTTTCAGCTCTGTGTTTGTCTTTCTGTACCGGTGATGTGTTACATCCGTCCGAAGTTCCTTACGTCTACCAATCAAAATGTATCACCTCATTTGACTAGATCATGTTACGACGGAACTAGGAACACAAGCCTCTGCCGGGTCCTGACAGTTTTGACAATTTCCATCTGTCTTTGTGAGACGACTGGTTTTATTTATGAAGGCTTTGGACGAGAGTGTCTTGAAGTGTTGGCGGGGCGGAGGCGGCTTCATAAGGAAGCTTTGATCATCACAAATGCATATCAGCAGACTATCGTTGTGGGGAACACCTGCTTTGCATGCGGGGTACGACTTCACAGGTAATCAGAAAGAACAAACTTAACCAAGCTTTAAATTGTTGTTTGTGTATCTGTCTGATCAAATTTCAATCACGCCGCGGCGTCTTCACAACATAATAGCGTATAAGTGGCATATTAACAGACTGCACTGTATATCCTCTCCAAATGGAATCGGAGGTTTTTCTGCCGGAGTAGATTTCACAAAGCAATTGAGATGTAATCATTTTTAAACTCTTTGCAAACTTGAGGCGTTGAAAAGCTTAGAAAAGCAAATATCTTTCCCACAAATCCAAACACAGAGCCGCCCTTGTAAAAACTCACATAACCTGCTCCAAATGTTTCTGCTGAGGTGGAGGAAAACGTCAGACTCTTCGGATAAAAGAATGGGGTTTACGATGACACTCTTTGATCGCAATGAAATTAATCTCAAGGCTCTTTTGAAAAAATAGTATGTTTGTACAGCGAAAATCAACAATGCCAGCATGAACAACTCCTCGGGGACTGTGGTGAGAAGAAACGGCTTTTTAACAGTCATGGCTTATTTTTTAAAGTTCCTTGTGTCCTTTTGTTTCAATTTGCACTTCCTGTCCCTTTTTCTCCTTTGGTCTGTCTGTGTGGGTGTGTCTCCTGACTCCTTGTGTCTCCTTGATTGGGAAAACTCTCACCTGTTCCCTATTGTCATTGTTACCTCGGCCAAGGAGGTAACGTGTTAACTCCTCTTCGTTTGTCTGTTTGATTTTTTCTTTCTTTCTTTCTTGGTGTGTCTGTTTTTGTGTTTGTGAGCAGAAGTACGGAAAAACTAAAGAAAGGATTTGCGTGAAATTTTACCCAGATGTAGGTTTTGGTGATGTTACGCGTTTCGCAGCATTTAAAATAAAATAAAGATTTTACGCCATTTCAAAAAGCGGCGTCAGAGTGTGGCTATTGCTGCTTTTTTTCCTTTGATTCCTTTGATTTGTTTTTGTTAAGGATGTAAATTATTATGGCTCTGATTTAAATACAGTAAAAACCTTCCTTGCTTATACAGCGCCTCGCATAGCAGCCACTATCATCACTGTATGAATGTTTGTGTTAATGGATGAATGCTGACTCGTGTTGTAAAAAGCGCTTGGGCGAGCAGACAACAAAAGCTCTATATAAGTACAATACATATACCATATACCGTTTCATCATGGTAAGAGTGTTTACAGTGTTTGTTGGGATGGATGAAGGCTGGCTCGTGTTTTAAAGCACTTTGCTTTTTACCGTAGAAATTTTCATGTCAATTAAAATACTTCACTTTAATTTGCCTTTCACACACAAATGTAAAATACATCTAGACAAAAATCTATTCCGTGCTCAAAAAAATGGCATTTCCTCTTCTTAGCTCGCTATTATCAACTATGCTATTTTTATGTGTATTTATTTTTTTCGCTGCGTGTTAAATCCAAATTCAATGTAAAGTCTTGAGTATTTCTGAATTTGCACCAACATTTGTGTTACTTGTGTCAAGCAGCAGATATTTCTTCCACTTTTAGGGGTTTAAATTTTTTTACACGTGTGATTTTTCTCTTTTGAATGAAAAGGGACAAGTTAAAGAATTTAGAATAGAATAGAAAAATATGCCTTTATGGTGATTCTATCATTTAAAAATCAAACAACAGAATTCGGAGTGCTGTTTTTTGGCACAGTACAGTAACGTTCAACTCAAGGATAAGGATGACGGTACACATTTTTTGAATAGCATGATGCAAATGACACAATTAAAGTGACTTTTTTCATTATTTTCGCGTCAGTCATTTAAATCACTTTAACTGAAAAGTTTAAACACAAGTAAAACATCCTTCCATGCATTGACAGGAAATCTCATCAGCATTGAGATTCTTTCAATGTCAAACTTCGGGACATCAGTTGGAAGTTGATGCGGCGGTGAATGAAGATCTGTCTGATCTCAGACGTGACAACGATTGGTTTTCGGACGTATCCGTCACTTCCCAGGAGAAATAAAGCAGCTGTTGAGTTTACTTTTTTGCATACGGTTGAAAGGAAGGAAACATTTATAATATTCCTGAATGTTTGTTTCTGTAGGAATGTTCCAAAATCTTTTATTGGGTTTGGTGTAAAAACAACATTTCCTATTTCGCTCTGTTTTTTCCCAGAGATCTCTCCCGCCGATGTAATAGATCTCAACATCTCCAATCTGTGCGCTCTCAACTCTGCCTGCGGACCCGCTAAAGTTGCCGTTACGAGGCTTGGATGTGTGCCAGCACACCGAGCAAAGTCATGGAAAGAGAGCAAATTATCCGCTATATTAGAACTGATATTTATGTAGTTTCTAGAATTAGGGTTATTGGTTTTATTTGTATTTAATTTACATTGAAAGACTAATATATACAATAAGAAATTATATGAGTAAGAAACCCAAACTTTTGTATGTTTGCTCGTTTCCTTTTGTGTTCTTTTTTTGTATGTATAAAAAAACATTTTGCAGACACACACACACACACACACACATTCCTACACACCGGTTTTCTATTGAGAGTCCTCCTGAGGAAAACCATCACACTAAGCCAGAAGGCTGGCAACATTTTTCCAGAAAGACCCCCGTCAGACTCCAAAAAACCCACTCTGCTCTTCCTTCATATGAAATATTGAGCAGAGATGAATTATACACAGCACCTGCTCATTTGACACGCCAAATATACGCGGCGTATGTGCTGTTACAGGAGCTTCTGCGGCGGCACACCTGTTCCCCAATGTGACAAGGCAGAGACGCCTCATTTATGTCCCCCCACTGAATCACTCTGCCTGAATGTATTATTGATAGATTTCATCTTTCATGTCACTCAGAGTTTGACCTCTCACTGCACGGATAGAGTGGACCGGTGTATCATGGAATGTACTCTTTGATTTGTCAGCGTTTAATGACTTTTAACGGAGACTAATGGGTTTCCAGAGAGAAGGGCGATGATTAAAGGTTGAACACGTTCTAATTCACTGATATATTTATACTTACAGGATTGTCATTCACATGAACTCCGAGGTGCCGTCTAATGATTTGAGTTCGTGGAATGGATTTGACATTGAAGAAGTAGCAAGAGACATGAAGATTCCAAAAGTTCACATGTGCAGTGACTAGAATAACAAACTGTCTGCATAGATTTCCAATAATCCATCCTCATTAAAGCTTTTTCAGACTAACTAGTTCACATTTTACACTAATTGTGGTTCGTAAGTGTTACATTTGTGCGATCAAAATTCATGTATGAGATATTATGCTTATTGTCAGAGAGAAATCAATCAGGAAACCCACTATCTGTGAGAAAGCATTGGACATTCCAAAAAGCCATGGATTCGGAAGAAGTCATGGTAAGTATGTTGAAGTGGGAAGTTTCAGCATGTAAAAGAAGGGATATTGCACAACTGTAGGACTTTTTCCATGAGGAATGGGCTAAGATTCCTCAGCAATGCTGCTATATGCTTGTGTCTGGCTGCAATTTGCAGTAGTTCATAGCAGCAAAGTAATTGTGAGATTTTCATCAAGGGTTGAATCCTTTGAGACATCAGTAATGAGTGAGACCTTAACATATCCTTTTCATTGAGCTGTTTAATCTGCTCTGGTTTGATTTGTTTACTGCAAATAGCTATTTCAATGTTCAGAGTTCTCCATAAACCACTGTAGGCTGAATACCTTTCCATCTTTCCATCTAAGTACATACATCCATCTTAGTGTGCCAAGCTCTAAAGCAAAACATATATCTATTTTTAAAGAATGTCAGACTTGAAAGAACAGTTCCATTAAGTCCCAGATATCGGGTAAAACATTTCCTTTCACACGCTGTTAGTCCTTTTGTGAAGAACTTTGTCAATAACTGTTGAAAGCAGGACTAGGGTTTAGAAATCCTGTAAAATGCCCCATGCTGTTATATTTAACCAGCAGTGTGTATTTATGTGTGTTTTCAGGGCATAATGTTCCTCTGAAATATTGTCCCTTCCCTTATTCACAACACTCTCTAGTGGCTGCCCAATCTCTACCTCTTCACATTCATAACAGTCATGCCTCGCGGGGTGGAATGGAACAACCAAGAAGAGTACTGCCAAAAAATACCATCAAAAGGTCAGACAGGAGGGAGAGAGTGGGAGGTTGAAAGGACATGGGGGTGTAGCGCTGAATCTTAGAGCCGCTGTCCAGTAAAACAGAGTCGGGAGGCAAAGCAGGAGTGGTGAAAACTGTCTTTACAGGTCAGAAGGCATGGCTGCAGATGCAAATGAGAAAGCAGCTGACGCTGGGAATGGATCCAGAAGGCCAAGGGAGCCAGACGGTCTTCAAAACATCTGTCATGTATATAATGAGGGTCACTACACATTGGAATGAATAGACTGAAAGTGGAAGCGTAATCCTGAGCACTATACAGTAGGGATTGAAATTTAGATTTGATATGGAGAAACTTCTGCGTTTTGAAAAAGGTAAAAACCACACCAGGGAATAGTTTTTAGTTCAATGTTCAAAGGTAGGTTTGATATCTTTGCAAAAGGCCGCTCTACATTTGCTGAGCATCTCAGAATAAAGCTTGACCGATGTTCCGCATCAGTTATTTTTACTTCAAAAGCTGTTATTTGAAGTCTGGAACTTTTCACAGGAAGGGAGACGATGAAGTTTGAAGTAGTCGAGTTTTTCTCCTTTTTTGTCATAAGAAAAAGGAAATAGCATGCACGACCTTTTCAAATGGAGTGTAAACTCTTAAAAAAGCCCCACTTCCCTCACTAACACTTAAATAGACCATTTACAGAGGCAGAAAGTTGGCTAATGGGTCTATGCACGTTACGCCAATATCATAGGAAATCCAGAGGCATCTGTCTGAGAAATGTTACAGCGCTAAAAGATTCTGGGACTCCACAGTGAGACACTTCATCTACAAACGAAGAAGACTTGGAACAGTAGTGAATGTTCCCAGAGCATGGCGAAGGCTCATTCACGAAATCACAAAAGAAATCTAAGGAAATACAGGCCTCTCTTAATCCATTTTAGGTCATGTCCATGTATATAATAGACACTGGACAAAAATAGCTTCCATGGCAGCAAGACGTCACGACTTGATGAGCTCTTGGAAGAATGTGGACATTCCGTCGAAAATTCTTCCAAAAGCTGTGGTGTCACCAAAACACGGCATTTCACAAATAGATTATACTTACTGTCAAGCATGTGGCTGACCGTGACTTATGGGGATATTTTGATCTTCAGGCTGAGGACGACTGACTTTAGTCGAAGCACAGCCAGATTCTACCGTCTTCTAGAAAATTCTGAAGGAGAATATCAGGTCATCAGTCTGTCTGAGTTCAAGTTTAAGTGCAGCTGGGTCATGCAGCAAGGCAATGATACCAAATCTGGATGGATCAAAAATAATGAAATTCATGTTTCGGAGTAACCTAGTAGAACACTGGACCTGAAAAGGTCAAGCCTGCTTGAACAGCTCTGTTCTTTTAAATTTAGGGAAATCTTTAAACTCCCATTGATGTCCAAAGTTTTACAAAAGTCTGTACTTGTACAATTATAGCTTATTTTAAACATACATGGCATCTTGAGGTCTTCCAGTCTGTTTTTAAACCCCTGCACAGCACAGAATCTGCACTTTTAAGAGCTTTGAATGACCTTTTATTTGTTATTGGTGATTTTGCCGTTTTAATGCTTTCAGATCTAACGGCTGCTTTTGACACAGTGGACCACAACATTCTCATCTCTCGCCTGGAGCACTGTGTGGGTATCAGAGGCACAGCCTTACAGTGGTTCAGGTCTTACCTAATAATAATAATAATAATACATGTCTGGCAGAAGCTTTTTCAGTTAGAATAGGCCCATTGCCCCTCTTCTATGTGGACTCACCCAAGGTTCCATTCTTGGGCCGATTCCTTTTTCATTTGTATAAGCTCCCCTTAAGGATGATTTTAGAGAAACATGGTATCTCCTATCATTCCTATGCAGATGACTCACACTTTTACCTGCCACTGAAAATAAATGATGCCAGTTCCTTGAATTCAATGCTGGAGTGTCTGAAGGACATCAAAGCCTGGATTGCCCTTAACTTTTTCTTTTTTATAGATAGCAAAACCAAAGTCATGGTGTTGGACCTAGTGGTACCATTGATGCCTCTGCGATGGACCTGGCCTTTTAATCCAGGATGAGTCGTTGGACATTTCTTTATTTTTCTGGACTTATTGCTTTCGTTTGGTGTAAACCTTGTGTTTTTGTGATGTGCCTATGCTTTTTACTGACTGTACTGCACTTTGGACAACCACGTTGTAGAGAGAAACCATTGAGATGCTGAGGTGGAACCTGAAAAGAGTAGTTCATGTTCACTAAACCTTCAATGTGATTGCAGTAAAGAAGTTGTGCAATGAGCAGTGGAATGAAACTCTACGACAGCCATGTCAAAGACTCTCCTGTATTCGGTTGCTTTTGCTAGTGATGGTGGCTGCTCTAGGTGACAAGGCAGACTACAGTAAGGTACCATACATAGTCATTAATTTGTTTCATGGTGCATGACTATATAGCAAACCGGCTTTGTGGCAAATGAAGAACTTGTGTAAAACCCCCAAATAACTACAGTGTCAGAAACAATGGAACACCTAAATCTGAGATGACTAAACACTATCTAAATAAATTAGGAAATAGAAAATCATGATGTTGCGGGCAAGGGTTCGGCTCGAAACATGGCGTTAAATTTGTGCCCCAATCTGCTTATTTTAACTCACAGTTTGAAATATCTGTGCATGCAACAGTCGCAGGTGAGTTGTTGGTCCTGCTGTGCGAGTGTATCAAATGAGCATTAGTTTGCGGACGGCGATGTAGAGTTTCCGCGACGATCAAGCGACATCTGTTCTCCATTGACATGTGACGATGAAGGGATTTGACCAGTTCGACTAAAAAGGGTAACCCACTGTATTAAGTAAAAAAAAAAAGTGCATTTCATGTTAACTCAGGTTGCCTTTGTATTGTGTTAAATTTGATTTAAAGGTCCAACACAGTTTAGTCTGAGTTTAGTCTTTTACAAATGAAAGAAACCAGGAGCAGGCTAATTCTTTTTTCACATCATTGCTGAAAGCAAAATCATGCATATGGCTCCTCGTATTTCACTTCAGTGCTTTAAATGATAATCAATTTAGAGCAGCTCTTTAGTTGTTGTTTTTTTTGAATAGTTTGAATGCAAACCACCCTTTATATATTCTGTTTGCAGCTCAGCCTGGATCTATTCGCCTCGTACAAAGAGGAGAAATGACTTCTTGTTTGTACCACATACAAATATGAATATGAACTGTGTTAAACCCGTGCACCATAGATTAATTGTATCATCTAGAGGCAGTTAGAACAACACAGAAACGCTTGCTAACAACTCACATTGAGTGTTGCGAGGGAATACAAAAGTGCAAATGTGACACATAACCTCTGAATATTGTCTAACCAGCTGATAAACTTGGCCACCGGGGAAAAGTGCCAAAAGCTATACATTTGACATTGAACTAGTAGAACAAAGAGCCACTGTTCAGAGCTGATTAGATGTAATGGAGATGAAATTATATGGTCATCAAATACAGTTTATGGCCATCAATCACTTCCATTTCCGCTATGATAAGCACTAAACAGGACTTTTGTGAGTGGGTGCCTGCCGCCCCGCATACAATTCCACACTGTGGTTGTGAAAGTAAAGACGATAGCGAGGCATAATGATTCACAACTTGCTGGGGAATGAGGGTCCTGCTTGATAGATAGAAAATGGGAAAATGCTGTTCCTAACTACTACATCGAATGGTTCAGAGAGTTTACAGCGAACCACCCTCCTAATGGCCACCAGGGACTGTAACAACATCAGCATTTATGGATCAACATGGAACACGTTTAACTAGCTGTAATAGAAGCATGTATTTAAATCACATGAGTGATATAATTGCAGAGCCATATGTGCTTTACAAGAACAATTGAATGAAACAAGTAGTACTAGTGTTTTTGTGTGCAAAGACACAGATGCCCCCAACTACTGGAAAAACTTAATTTGTGCTGATGTGGACAAACCAGTGACCTCCATCATGGCAGGTTAATAGCAGAGAGGCATGAAATTGTCAGTTCAAAGGCAAACATGGGTAAAATTAAGAAACCATTATGAGTTTTATGCCTTGGGGGCCTACTCATTTAGTTATCTTATTTCCCAGTTGGCTTCTATTGGTTATTTTATTTGTAAATGCTTTCTGTCAGTGTTGGTGTATTCTTATTCCTAATTTTATCAGGGAAAGCACTTTGTAACTTTGTTTTGGAAAGTACTATACAAATGGGTTTTATTATTATTATCATTATTACTCTGTCCAGCGGTTTTTTGAGGAGATTGAGAGAAAACCTTCTGCCTGTCTGGTCTTGTCAGGGTTAGCATGAAGAAAGATTCTATTATTATCTGACATCATAGATCAATTTGTGTTTTCGTCCGCTTATCAGGGGTTGGGTTGCAATCACAGCAGGTTAGGCTGGGTATTCCTAACATCCCTAACTCCAGCAATGATCTCCAGCTCATCCTGAGGGATCTTGAGGTGTTTCTAGGCCAAGTGAGATATTTTATACACACTTCTATTTCAGGATCTACCCGGGGTGATCTCCCTGCCCCGAAAACCTCCAAAGGGGGGCGCCATGGACAAATCTTAATCAGATACAAACCTCAGAAAACCTAATCTGGTTCCTTCTGACATGATTGAGCAGGACCTTCACTGACGGCTCCCTCTGGATTTCCGAAATACTATAGCCTATCTCTGAAGCTGAGCCCAGCGACTCCCTACAAAGGATGTTCATTTCACTAACTTGCATCCATGACCTCATTCTTTCGGTTACTGCATGGAGTTTCTGACCATGGATGAACGTTGAAACAAAGATCGTCTGATAGATTCATAGCCTTCCCTTCCGATTTAGCTGCCCTTTCACCAAAATGTAACGAAACAACTGCATTACAACGAATGCCAAATGGATAATCCATCTCACAGTCCCTTTACCCACCACTTAACTTAGTATATTATATCAAAACTCAATCATGTAAAACGATGATCATAACCAGTGTCTTAAATCAGCAAAATTTAAATTGTGTCATGATCTTTTCACAATGTCACAACTTCAACACATGGCTCAGCGAATGTCATAATAGTACCTGATACAACTTTCATTAATGCATCGTCAGAACCTTGTGAGAGGCACACAGACCTTCCAGAAACATTTTTAAAGGCTTCAGAAACAAAAAAATTGGACATATCAACGTCATCATCCAATGGTAGCCTAGCAGCGGGGTAGTAGAAGCTGGCATGAAGACAATAAGAGATAGTCTACTGACCGCTACTTATCATATCCTGCAATCCCAACAAGTCTTGTACAAGAGTACTGGAGCTGGTCCAGAAGATTAGATTCTCTCACTAGCCACATCCTGATGTCTCCTCTCCTTCCCCTTTAATGATTGAGTATTACCTCTAATTCATATATAACTACAGGCACTCCAGTTGACTGCAGCTCTAACCCAAATGATCTGGGCTCTCGGCAAGGTTGCTAGTGTATAATTTAGTGACTACGGGAGGAGCCACAATGGCCTGTTCATTTTAGTTAACCAGAATGACCTTTAATAAGCTTGTCTTCACCGGGAATCCGTCATAACCTCTTCCTGTGCGTCTGGTATGCCGTATGAAAATATAAAATCAAACAATGGCTCAGAGCACGTAAAGGCGCTTGACAGTAAATCAGTCATCACCTGGCAGAAAAGGTCTGGATCCTTTTATTCCCTTGGAAAGTCATTACAACCAGTTAATTCTTGTGATGACGAAGAGTGCAAACGTGTCATGGAAAGACTCGCAACCGAGGTCAGGGATGAGAGGAATTTGAAATAAAATGTCAAAATATGACTTTGCAGAGGACTTTGCAATAGATAATGTCTATTTATGTATAATCTTATGTTCTTTTTATTGACTTGCACCATTCTTTTCCTATGATCTGCTTTTTGAGGAACATTTATTTTATTTTTTTCAAGTTTTATGGAAAAAATGCATAAGGAAAAACAAATAAAGAAAATCCGAAGATCCGGAAAAAGCCCTGGAATAGACGGCCATCAAACGGATGGCCAGACAAGCATATCCCTACTTTCCCCTTTTGGTAAAGGCATCGGAACTGTCGATCCATTTATCTACACCTAAAGACCTGCTTCCAATTCTCAAAATGCAATTAGACCCACCCACTGTGACCCTGAAGGCCTTTTAAGAAGTCAGCACAAAGAGATCCCTGAGCTAAGAGAAAAGGGATGAAGGAGGAGGGTTAAGGTAAGGTTGGGTGACGGCTCTAATCTCCTACTCTGTTTGTGTGCAGGAGAGATAGGCAGCATGAAAGACGGGCTGGACACACATTCCCACGGAGGAATCGGTATTGTTTACCTCCAAACGGGACGCACAGAGACTCAAAACAGGAGCACGAGCGAATTCATACATTTTTCTCCTCTCAACCCCCCGCCTCAGCCTCTCGCTCTGAGAGGAGAGGAGGTTACACGGCGGTTGTGAAGGAGTGAAGAACCCTACTGGGATGTTTTGTTAAGCTATTTTCCCAGTGCAAAGTTCCTGATGATCTCAAACGTTGCATGCTGACCCTCGAAACAGTGAGCAGGCATCATAAAGAAGCCAAGTATTCCTCACTTTCTAAGCCTCGTTTTTTGGTCCTTTCTTCTGACAGAGAGGCTGCACACTGATCAGCTAAGGGCGCCTCTGTTTCCTCCGGTGACGTCTTTCTGTCCTCCGGACCCTGATGAGGCACGAGCGACGATTGGACCATCCAGAAATGGAGGCAAAAAGGGTCCGCCAATCAGTGTCATGAGGCACTAGGTGGGTTTAACATAACCACATTTCGGCTAAATTGGACCAACGGCAAGAAAGTTGCACTCTTGAAAAAGAGACCCTAGTTAGTAAATATGAACTATTACAGTAAAATTTTATACCCATGTATAACTTGGTCCGAGAAAAAACTGGATTGATTTTGGAAAAGATGGGACCAATATTTACGAGACTAGGGGGAACTCTATCTGTAAAAAGTTTTTTGGCCATGATTTCTTAACGGTTAATTAATTTAGTCCAAATTTGGTTTGTATGAGTCAATTTAATGAGATGTATCTTGTATAAATCATCTTTTACTCACTAGAGGGAGCGTTTTCACGAGAAAAAAAACCCCACTGTTTATGAACATTACTTCATATTTAATTAGAGGAGTTCCATCAGGGGGGATTTCATGGGATCGGGAGCATTTGGGGGATATAAGGTCACCATGACATCTAGACTTTCAGGGGCTGTGAGTTGATCAACCAGCACTGACCTCTGAACTTCTGGTGAGTAGATGACCCTTCTATCCTCTTAGCCGCAAGAAAAAAAATGTCCCTCCGCTTTATTGGAAACATATTGTCAAAAAATGAACTCCTTATCTGCTGTTTGCAGTAAACCAAACAAGATCAGTTTGAATGGATCCATGCAACGTGGATAACGAGGGTCATCCCCCACAAATGTAACACAAGATGCTGCGTTTACTGACTCCTGCAGTCTGAAAATAATGCAAACACCCGATGATGATGATGATGATGATGAGTGCCTCCAGTTATTTCCAGAAGCCCCTTTTGCTGCAAAAACCTGCTGCAAACATGATGAATAACCGCACACCAGCGTCTCGCAGTGTCCCTGGGGAATCTTAGCCCATTCCTCATGGGCAAATGCCCCCAGTTCTGTAATATTCCTGGTTTACATACCTTCTTCTAAATTGGGATGTGACAGCCACTCCTAAAGCCTAGCTTTGAGGTCAGACAGGGATCTCTTCCAATGAAGCCAAAGACTCAGCTCACCTCGCTAACGGCGAGAAAGTTTTCTTTTAGAATTTCCAGATACTTGATGGAATCTGTCTTACCCTCAACATGTTACATGTTTCATGTTACATGTAGGTGTTCTCTTCCGAATGAGTTTTATTTTTCTACATCAAGACAAAGCGCTGATCGGTAGGCCCCATAAGTTTTCCTTCCTTTCACACAGCACCATCTTATACTCCTGTTTCTGATCCAGAAAAACTACTGGGGCAACTTTTGCTTTGATTATCAGCCATCAATGTTGCACCTCTTGGAGTTTGGTGTGGGACCCTGATGTAAATTTAGGCCTGACTAGAAAAAACTGCTAAAGTAAGTCTATCAAGTGAGGGGAAATGGGTGTTATTGCTTTCTTAAAAGCAGTTGCATTAAACTATTTGAACGGTTATTGACCGATAAGATCATTACAAATAGCTGTTATATTTTATATTCCATCAATAAACTGTCACGATGGGGGTGCAAACTTTTGCTGCAGCTGCAGAGTCATATTTCAACTGTGACGAAGCACTTCCTGTCTCGCTGGATGGCACTAAAACATTACATTTCTCTCACACCAACCCCGCTTTGCTAGCAGTGGTATTAAACGAAGGTGAAAATCATAAAAGGAGACCCGCTGACATGAGCCAAGTCTCCCAGGCTGCACTTCCTCCCAACCTCCCACCAAGATTGGCAGACCCAGAAACCCCGACGGCGGCTGTAATCTTAACCTGTGAGTAAAACGCAGCCTGAGAGGCTGAAATCCCTTTACTGGGCTAGTCCTTAAACGGGGCTCTGTTCATGCTCAAATTTTACCCGCTGAACTCCTTTGGGGTGAGTCCCATTTCAGGGGCTTGAAAAAAGGGGAAGCTAAGACAGAGGGACAACATTTTAGCAGCTTGGGCACACATTCAGAGACAGGATAGAGTTGTCTAATGATCAGAGGAAGTTGATCGGTCTAACGATGATTTGAGAGTTCCAGATGCTTCAAATAATAAATGGCTCTACATAATCTATCAACATTTGCCGTGTCCCACATTTTAGCGCCAAACATCCATGAGTGCGCAGATTAACTATAATGCCAGATGTGGTAATTAGGAGTATCCCGGTTTAATGTGATGGATTGATGGTATTTAAAAAATCCACCTCTATTCACTAGTCTGATAAATCCGCGTGCTTATTTGCACCGACGTGCGTTCAATCAGCTCCATTAAGGTCGTCAAACAAGCCTGCACAGTGGTACGTATTCACATATCCGTGCATATCCAAAAATCACAAATTCATCTTTCTGCAAGATGCAGGATCTCACGTGTCTAACCTGGCGTGGTGGCCTGGACCCGGTGCCAGCCTCATAAACTTAATGGACTCGGAGCTAACCTGGGTGACTGCATCAGGTGGCTTCATTTCACACTCCTCATATCTATGCAAATTGGGAAAGCAAGCAAAGACCGATGCCAAAAGGCGCCACCGAGAACCAGCCTAATAGACCGGCAGGTTCCTCGTATGTACCGTGTTTGCTAGAGATAACCATTTAACAGTAGTCTTTTAGGCTGAGTTTGTAGTCAAACAGGTTAGTAACAGCCATGACCTCCTCAACAGTCGCTCTCATCATGTGACAGTATGTGTCATGCTGGATAAATCAGTCTTTCAGGGTAAGCTACACTGTAAAAGCAGAAGCTGTGAAGTCTACAGTAATTAAGTGTGTTTCTGCGCAGTCAATTAACGTAAACTAATTCACAGTTGAAAACTGAGTCGGTTCGAAATTCTGCTAGTTATTCACAGTCGCACAGTAAGTTATCACGTACCGTAGAAGATAACAGTAACTGTCAATCGTCTGTTGGATTTTACAGCAAACAATGATGTACTGAAGCGAATTACAGTAGATATTCTGTATTCTGTAGAAAATCCCAATAAAAAATCATATTCTGTACGGAATTACCGTTAATTATCAGATGCTGTGTAAAATAACAGTAAGTTATTCGCGCTGCAAAGATCTTCGTTAAATGATCATATTCTGTCAAAAATCACCTCGACCAGAAAAAAAGGGAATTACAGTAAATGATAAAAACTAAATAATTAATTTCCTCACTGCAAAGAATTACGGCCTCTTACCACACACTACTGAAAATAACTGTAACTATACTGTAAATGAAAAAAATTATCCCAACTGTGGAATATTACAGTAAATTATGACAGATTGTAGAGAATTGCAGTAAATTATCATAAGCTATAAAGTAATAAAGAAGGTATCATAATATGTAGTGGATGCCATAGATTAAAACATACTGTCAATTGTCATAGTAACCAATAATGTATTGAAGAGAATTAAAGTAAATGATCCCATACTGTAAAGATATACAGTAAATTAGCATCCAATATAAGGAAACGCAATTCATCCTCACTTTTTACAAAGATATATTTTTACTAGTCACATTCAGTGGAGAAATACTGTTAACTATCACTAGCAGTGAAAAATCATTGTAACCGATAATATACGGTATTATTTTCACTACTGTCAAACATCACGGGAACAACAACAACAATAATATATTGCTCGAACATTATCACATGCTGAAGAAAATCTTAGAAACCATGAATAAACTGTACAAAATTACAGTAAATGATCATATGCAGTAAAAAAATCAGAGCAGCTAATAAAATAATGTTGGAAAATAAAGCAAATGATCAGATTATGTAAATTGGAGTAAATTAGCGTAAATGATCACTTATTGGAAAGAATTCCGGTGAATAGAATCTGGAAGATCGCATTAACCAAAAATATAATATACATTAGCAAATTAAATAAATTAATTGTAACCATAGAAAATCATTGTAACCAATAATATACAGTTAAAAATGACATTAAGTTGATTGTATAACAGTAAATTATAATACACTGTAAAAAAAATTTGCAGAAATTTATCACAGACTCTAAAGAATTGCAATAAAAAAAAAAATAGTTTCTTGTTGTGTAACATTAACTTGAAATAGCTTCAATTTAATTGGTGAGTTTTCACAGTATTGTTATTTTACATCGTATGTTATCTGTTCTCCCAATTTATACCATCATTTTTCTTTTAGGAATCTGCTGAAAACATGTCAAACATAAAACGATCAAAGCGATCAAAAGCCAATTGTTCACTAAGATGCATTCTTTGGATGCTTCGCAACAACAGCAGCAGAGAAACCGCTGCTGCTTCTGAACGGCTCTCCTCTCATGCTCTTCTTCACTCGCCAAACGGCAAGTTGATTAAGATGCACCATCGTCATTAATGTCCATTTATCATCCTAATCCACCACACTTCCGATGATCTTTCCAAACCCTCTTTCACGAATCACTAATTCTCCGTTTAATTCTCGAAACACGGATAATAAGAAGGAGTTTAAAGGATGTTCTAACCGCCGCGGCGCCGGCCCATTACGTCCCGCCGCTCTCGTTTGAATTTCAGTGTTTGCTTTTGGATACAGCTTTAGTTTTGAGCTCATGAGAGGAGGGCGGTGGATGGTGATAAATCAGAAGCGGGCTAAAGGGCCGCTGATGTTGCAGATGCTGATGCTGCTGCTTCTCCTCACAGACGCTGCAGCTGTTGAGGCTCCTCTGCCAAGATGATCGTACCCACACTCATTACTTATAGTCTGCTCCGCTCACATCATCCATTATCTTCAGATTTCTATTCCGCTCCTGTCCGTCCAGCCTCTCACTCCCGTCTCTGTTGGGCTTTTTTCCTGCTTCTTATTGGGAGTCTTTAACCCTCGTTCATGCTGTCAATTTAAATTTCAAGGTTTTATAGAAACAGAGTGCTTTGAATAATAGAATTTTAAACCCCCCGCTGGTTTTTCTTCTGTTATATGGAGTGGACCTTTTATTAAACTATGCCAGATCTTAGGTAGAAACTGAATTTGAGATAAACAAACAAAAAAAAAAAGGCTTCTTAATTGAACACGGTATACGATTTTAAATGATACATTTATTTATTGAACCTAAAAAATCATTTTAATGCCACATGGGCCTGTGTGAAAAAAGTATTTGCCTCCTTCAATTCTAAATGCAGAACATTGCCAAAATCAAAAGAAATTCCAGAACAGATGAGGGGGGAAAAAGTATTATTATCGGTCTGGAAAGGGGTACAAAGCTAATTTTGAGGTGCTGAGACTCCACAGATCCACACTGACCACAATGGCCGACCGTCCAATACTCCATTCAGGAAGTCATAAATGATCCAAAGAAAACATCCAATGAATGTCGGACCTCTCACCTCGATGAGGGTCAGAGTTAATGGCTGCTCTAATTGAACGACACGGGGCAAAAATGGTGTCCATATGAAAGTGGTGAGGCGAAAACCACTGCTAACCCAGAAGACCGACTTCTCTGAATTTTGACACACAATCACACACACAATCACACACACAACACACACAGACACACATAACACACCTTGATGGCCCTATGAGCTTTTGAGAGAAAATTCTATGGACTGATGGGACAAAAGTTGAACTTTTTGGAAGATAGTGGCCCCCTTTAAGTCTCCTGTAAACCAAACACATCATTCCACGAGAACATTATACTTTCAGTCAAACATGGAGCTGGCAGAGTCCAAGACAACTTCATATCCGTCACTATTGGAGGAAATATGCATTCTGCCATTGAGATCATCAGTCTGTGGATCATGCACCAAATCCACGTCTGAATTAGATCATAATGACTAAAGTTAAGGTTTTAGAGTGGCCCGGTAAGATCTGGAAGTCCGGAACCCTATTAAAATGCTGAAAAAATATGTACACGCTCACAACGCGGCGCTTCAAATCAGTACATGCTCAGCGTGGTGCAGCCGCTTCAATCTAGCTGCACCAAAGCTGTTCTGGAAAGAAGAGTGGGCCAAAATCCCACCAAGCTGATGTCAGAGAAGGATCTCCAGCTAGCAGAAGTGTTGCTAGCTGGCATGAGTTCTTTCTCATGCCGGTTTTTTTGATCACCTTTTTGTCGCATCGAATCTAATTTTTCATTCAAATTAGCTTTTTTTTCGGTTAGTCAGGTTGTTACACTTCAAGATCCGACAGAGTTTTTAGTAGGAAACTCGGAGGGGGTCTATTACTTTTTCACAGCACCGTATCTGTCACGGTTCGATCTCTCTCTGATCCTTTCCTGTGATTCCCTCTTTGACAGAGATTCCTTTATCCAACAGCTTCAGCATGGATCGTCTCTACCGGCTGCTGGCTGCAAAATAAATTGCTTACCAGAAGCCCACAGAGCTCGTGAAAAAAGAAACCCCAAATCTTAAACAATAGCAAAGCCTCTAATTAAACTTTCCTTCAGTCTCACATGCCCAAAGTCTTCAACCAGCAATTTTTCTGTATACTTCATAGCAGGTTAATCTCTGCCTGCTTTTTTTCCAGCCGGTCAAAATAAGATTTCATTCCCTCCCCCAACCCTTATCCTCCCTCCTCCGCGGAACAACAGGAGGTATACCTCCATAAATGTTGAAGCGGCTCTCTGGGATTTGGGCTCATCAGAGCTGATCATAGATTTAGAGCTGGTAATTATGTGATGGAAGACATTAATGAAATTCCACTTCCCCGGGGACCCTTAACCTCAGCCGCACCTACCATTTCCATAAATTCATTTCACCCAGTGTGTTTTATAGACAGATCCGTATTCGGCCCGTCACATTTCATACACTTTTTTGACGCCAGACTGAAACGCTTGTAAAACCGCCATCATTGAAAGGTGGATGTTTATTCACAGGCGTTTTACTGCGACATCACTACAAAATATCGGGCTCCGCTTCAAACTATATCAGTCAATCGGTTAAAATAGTTGCCATAAATCTCCCACCGTATTTTTCACGCCACATAAGTAATTGGCGACCTTTTGCGTAGCTTCAAACAGAATGAGTGGGGGGATTAAAAAGATGAATATTGCAAAGGTCAAGAGAGGGGTTGGGTTCAAAACTGACAGCTCACCCCCAGTGCAGTGACAAAGGAGGCACAGGCACAACGGAGAACGGCAACAGCGCCATGATAAATTGCGTAAACGAATACTTCGGCATTTCTGGCGGATGTGAGGCAGAACAGCTGAGAGATGATGGAGGAGCTGGCGGAGGATCGGTAAATTCTCATTCAGCTGAGACACCTGACATCCCAACCTGATGTTTTTTTTTAAATTTATTATAATGTACAGTTCCCTCCAGAATTATTGCCAAGAAATTTGTAAAAATGCAAAAAAAAAAATCCCTTATTGTCTTTATCCATAATCTTATATTTAAATCCTCACAACATTTTTAATCCATGTGACAAAATTAATATTATATTCTCAACAAAAAAAAAAAAAATTCTCAAATGTGTGCGTTACAGTTATTGGAAACCTTGGAATTCCTCCGATTGAAAGTTAACTGAAGTCGCAAGTCCAAGTCGCAAGATGGGTGTGGAACAGCAAAATAGGAAGCCATATAGAAAAGCACCACATCCCCTTTGTGAAGTCTGGTGGTGGATGCTGGGGGGCTGTTGTTGGACTAGATCGAATATCAACAGACATTAAATGAAAACTTAATATTCCCTGCCATGAAACTTAAAGTGGGCCGTGATTGGACCTCACAGCAGGACAACGATCTACAGCGCACCTGTAGAAGACTTGTTCAGAGATCACAGAATAAAGGTTCTGCTACGGCCATCCCAGTCAGCTGACCTAAAGCCCACTGAACATCTATGGGATGTCTGAAGCAGTTGGGGAGATTTTAAATGGATGAATGATCTCAGATCTTCTCCACCTTCACCTTCACCTCATCAAACACTGCAGAAAGACCCTCGGGGCTGTTATTGTGGCAAAGAGGGGGCTACGCAAAATATTAAATGCAGGGTGTAAATAATTATGTCACAAGTGTTTTAGGGGAAAATATTTGTTTCATATAAAGAATGCAATGGGGTATTATTTGGTTTGTTTACTTGAGTTAGAGGCTAGATTTTTGTGTATAATTTGAACGATTGATCACGGGTATATAGACAAAAAAGAATCGTTTTGCCTCTCATTTTCATTTTTTCAAGGGGTATCAATTATTCTGGAGGGGCACTGTAGATCTCTAGATCTTTAAATAATCTACTAACACCTTTTCGGACCCCTTGTTTTTAATCTGGCTTTGTTTTGTGGCTATAAATCTCTGGCGTTTGAAGAGCAGATAAAACCTGATGAGTGTTGGAACGACTCCACCGGCCTCAGCTGATTAATAACTGTTTGATCAGGCTTCAGCTGCTAACAGCTGCGGCCGCCTGCTCCTCATTTATATTACACGTCCATCACTTTCTCCTTGGATTTTACTTCCCTTTTTATGGGCAATCTTCTCTCGCCACTCATGCTGTACTTCCAGAACTCGCTTCTCTAAAGTCAATATATCTTTAAACTAGCTGGATATACATCCCCCTTCTTCTTCTTCTTCTTCTTCTTCTTTAACTTTCAGCTTTTCCCGAACACAAAATTGTCCGGATGTCAGATTTACTTGAATGTAACGTTTCTTTCCTTTTTTTATTACATAATTGTCTGTTTGTAACGTAAACGTCATAACGTCAAGGAAATTCAGCGACTGAACTTTTTTTTTTTCCAGGATTCCATCAAGTTAACATTAAGTGATACAATCTAATTTAATTAAATTATTCAAAATGTGTCCGTGTGAAAATGGGTTTCTTACAGCATTAATCAATTTTGGTTAGATAAACTCCATTTATTAAAAAAAATAGTTGGACTTATTCCAAATTGACTCAGCCGTTTAAAATAATATCGGCCAACCGAGGACAATAAATTTAGACCGGCATAATTATTTAATACTGATGGAAACTTATTTAGACATGTGGAAATTCTTTGCATGATTTTTTCAAATAGGGAACTCATACTCATACGGAAAACTCTAGTGAAAACTCTAGTGAAAACTCTAGTGGTGCCATTTTTTATATAAGGATTGTTGTCTTTTCATTTCCTTTTCCATTTTCATGGATTCATTTTAAAACCCGGAGGGACCCAATAAGCAGTTCAATATTTTTCAACAAAACTTTCAGCACACAAAAACCAAACACTGAAGTGATGTCTTTCACTGTTTTTTCTGTTGCCATGGGTATAGTCTTCTGGTAAATTTAAAACACAGAAGAAAACTTCTGCAGTGGTGCTTCTTGCTCTTGGGTTTACTCTTTGAAAGAAATTTGAGGGTTTCTGGAGCGAAACTCTAATTACCTTTTCACTAAGTTTTATGAACGCGAAATAATTTTTCAGACATGAAATTAACAGTAATTGTAATTAACGGGGCCAATTTAATTAACGTTTTTCCAAGTGTCTTTCTTAAATGCGCCGCTCCAATGGAGGAAGTGAATATTTCGTGCTCACTCTCCTTTTTACAAACGGTCTTATGGGTGGTTCAAAAAACGAATTTTGGCCCAGATGCTTCCTTGTTATAATCTTATGCCTCATGTTTAAACTGGAGAGCAGCCAGTAGGGCGCATACCTCCGCCAACACCACTGCATAAACCTGAACAATCGGAAAGTGGTTTACAGGCTTTTGATAAACCTAAATCTGGTAAACATTGTTCCAGAAACTCGGAACAAACTCAGGACTGGTGGGGTGACAGAATTTGGGGAGTTGGTTTTACTTTGGATAACGACGTTGATGTGGTGAGTTGGTGGTCAAGACCAAATTAAACTTTGATTTTTTGTAAAAACACAAGAATGCTTTTCATATGAAATTGCAAATATTTTTTTATTCATACATCTTATAATTATTTTATTAATTGGGACCATTAAATTCAGCCCCCCACTCCCAACCCGTTGTAGGTCTTATGTTTCGTTGTTTTTCCCCTCTCATCTTATTTTACGTCTTCCAGTAGAATTATTTTTTAGGATTTTCATGAAATCTCTTCCAAGAAATTAGCGTTCCGAGGTTTCTCGTTGGTTTTCGGGGTTCAGATTCAGACAAAACTAGATTAAAAAGAAGGTGACTTCAGTGTCAGATTAGAGTCAGATCGGGATCATCTGTGGCAGACGTTGCTGTGTTTTCATTTTGTTCTGCCGGTAATCTGGGCTCTGCATGGCCGCAAAGGAGAGCTAACTTTTAAAGGTTCTGCCTGAAGACAAATTGGGTAACCTTCCTTTTTCATTACTAATACGTTTTTTCCACTGGTGATGAAAGGGAGAGAAAGCAAAGAAGAAAAAAAAGTGGTGGTTGGGGGGGTTGTTCAGGGGATGAGAGTCAGGAGGCCGTTAATTAGCCATGAAACAAAAGCCCACTCGGCTCAGTTATGACTTGAGCTTTAAACCTTGAGCCAACTGTCCATGCCTCAGAGGCTCAGGGCGCCATGAGGGAGGGGATTGCTGTGAGGTGTCCAGCTGAGACGCGGAGCTGGCCGTGTCTTCAATCCATCACGCGGCCTCCACACATCTGTCTCATTTGGGCCGCCTGGCAGGGAGGTGCTGCGTCTGACTCATGTCTATCATGGGTATAATAAAGGCTCCCGAAAGAGTCGGGAGAAGAAATAACTTCAAAGAGAAAATACTTCACCGTTATGTTTGTTTGTTTGGTTGTTTGGTTGGTTTGCTGAGTTGTTTTTCCTCTGAAGTCTGAGTGTTAGATGAGAGCGTCAGCACAAATGCCATAGTTGACTTGGCACATTGGAGCTTATCTAAAGTTAGCAGAGTTGTGGCAAAAAGCTCCCTTTAAACTCAAAACTTGCAACTTCTGATTTTTGTCGGCTAAAATAAGAAATGATTTGGTCACATTTGGAAATGTGTATAAATAGAATGACCAGCTGATTCACTATTCATACTTTTAATGCAGTGTTTGTGCATGTTATGTAGAGAAGGAACCAATTTTATCCTCTGTTGATCACATGGAGTCCTACACATAATTCTTCAGACACAGGTACACAATAATACCCAGGCCTCGTTTTAAGAGCATTCTTCTTTTGTTAATAGCAGTAGCATAGAGGCTTCACACAGTGACCGTCCACCTCACTACTAGGCTCCAGTGGAAATTAAGGAAACCATTCTTATGACAAATGCGAGTCATCCATACCAATCCATTTTTATTTTTTATAATATCCTAAAAACCATTGATTATCCATAGTTGCAATCTGTATATACTTCCGGGTACATCCTTTCCTGAGACTCATGTTGCAGGAGACTGGTCCCCGGTCCTTTGGTGTTGGGGATGGGGTCCCCTCCGAGCCCCAACGGAGAAGAATAGACTTATGTCAGAATGCAGGAAGCAATACGAGTAAGAGGATATCTGCTTAACCCCAAAGAAGAAGAAGTAGAACGTGGTTGCACATCCTTTTCGCTGAAGACGCAATTGAACCGTTTTCGCTTTCCTCTTCAAAAATCAGATCCGAATACGGGTCTGAGCAAAAGCAACTCTCAAACTTCCACAGCTCCTGTGTTTTCAGGCTGGGCCTGTGTTGACAGGCTGTTCATTCCAGTCTTTGTCTTGGAAGAGCTTACTGCATAATTAATGTCTCCGTGATGGATTACACGGGTGAGTTGCAACAGCTAGCAGGTCGGCAGAAAATAACAGAATTGATGCGAGGCTATTTTCCCCATCCAACACGCCTACTGTGTGCCCCTTCTGCACTGGCACCAAAATTGCTGATTAGAAAGTCACAAAATTTACAGCAACGGTGACGTTAGAACAGGTGCAAGTGAAAATTAACCCCCTGTGCCTTTACCTTCCTCCTTTTTCTTGTCTCTAGTTGTGAGATGGAGTCTCCAGTCCGACAAATGATCATCTTTATTGCTATTCGCACAGGTGGAGCTGTGGGTGGGGGTGGACCATTAATCAAAGCCGTTGTTAATGGTGCATAAAGCACCTTGGAAATTAAACCCCTTCTGTTCGCCTCCCCATAATGTTATAGGGGTCTGTGATTTCACCTGCTATGATGAAGACTGGTTTTGTGGAGTGAGATATCTTGGATGTTCTTTTTACCTTTGCCAATGACAGTTGGAGGACGTTTGGTTATTGGTGCCGTGTGTTTATGTTTGTAAACAGGATAACTCAAGGTTTCCAACGGTGGTGTAGTCAATTTTAGTTTAGCTAACTATTGTCCAACTTGCCTACATTTTTTTATATTTAGTTAAAGTCCTGACCAGAGGATATTTAAAGCAGCATTTAGTGGCAACAAGAAATGTCACATATTCATTTTCAACACACTCCTTCTAACCCATCGACCAGATTTACCTCAAATTGGAGCAGAAACCAATACCAACACATACTTAAATGATTAATAATTAAATTACTTAAATAATATTATTACTAAAATCAAACTAGCTTTGGGTTATAGCAACATGCTTCCGAGATCTTACTGTCTTCAAAGACACTGAAGGGAATATATGCACAAATCCATATTCAGGAAACCCACAGACAGAAGCACCGACTTACACATCAGAAGTTTCCACCTGAAGTGTCTTAAAGAGAATCTGCCTTATGTCCCAGTCCCAGTGGGTGATACACGGATCATAAAGAGGAATTGGGATATTATTAAAAGTGATCATGTTCTAAATCAGTTCAACTTAAGGGTTCCTACAAGTGTAACCGGTGCAACCACTTTCATAGATGTCACATGTCAGAAGGAATATGTCATTAGTCACTTTATTAACTGTAAAACTACATTTGTCATCTACAGGCTGGAATGCCCCATTTGCAAAGTGTTTTACATTGGAAGAAGACGTTTACAGGACAGGTTATCAGAACACAAGTACGCACAGGAAATGTAAATTACCCAATAGCATTTTATCTGCTTTTACTTTGTAGCACTTTGAGATTTGATTTGATTGAGATTTTATAAATTAAATGTATTATTATTATTATTATTATTAATAGCAAGACACTATCTGAAAAGTCAAAAAAACTAACCCCGTCACTCTACAAGTGTGTGGCATCGACCACATTCCGTTTTTTATGAGGAAACGTGACCAACAAAAAACTGAACCGAAAAGAAAGCTTTTTGGATTGATGAATTAAAGCCTACTAAATATCCAAGTATTAAAGAAGATTTAGATTTTACTGTCTTTTTGTTTGTTCAATCTAACCCCCTCCATACCTCCCTACCTCAGTTGTTGTTTATTGTATTGTATATTATGCCGATATGGTACTTTTGTATTTTTTGGTGTTTCTGGGTCAATATTCAATCTGCTGAAGGATTATTGCGTGTATACCTCCCCTCTAGGCCACACCCCTTTATGCAGGTGGACTATTCTCATTGTTTATTACAAACATAAGATGTCCTTCTTTTCCATGAGATCTGTTTTACCTCCTGATGAAGGCTTGAAGCTGAAAGACGTTGGAGTTTGTATTTTATCGCTCCAAATGACCATGTAGTTACAATAAAGGTATTTTCGCTGTTAAAAGAGAATGCCCAGGAAGTTCTTTGTGATCTTCATTCAAGAAACCTTTACCAAGATTTTTTTTCAGACTAGACTTGAAGTATTCTTAATTTTTTGTCCAACAGTGTGGTTGTGGAAACCAAGCCATGAAGGAGTCACAAATCAGTGTTCTTCTGCTGCTGGTCCCATGGGGAGGGTTGTGTCCAAACGGGCGTCCGACGTATAAACTTATCGCGAATCGAGATCCGATTTGGCATAAGTGGTTGGAGGAGAATTGTGGCTCTAGATCCAACTATGTAGTCCTTGTTCAGCTCATTGGTAGGTTGCTTGTTTTTTGTTCCTTGCAATTAGCAGGTTGGCGCTAACTTGCAGTTGGTAACGAAGTTTCCCTGTTGATTGATCTCTAAACAGGCACTTCTGGAGGGGACAAAAAGAGCTCCAGTTGCAGGCTGCAAATGGGACAGGGCGGGAAAGGCTCATGCTGTGAACCGAGGTGCTACCTCCCTGAAGGAGAGCCAGAGGAAGTGTGAATAAAGCAGATAGGCTGTGTTCGATTAAGCTGATGACTCCAGTGACCAATTGCAGCTGAAAGCTGGGTCCATGGATGTTATTAGTTCCTAGGGGAGGAAAACCAGGGTGGACGATGGTTATATGAGTTCATTCATCGGCATGAGGGCCACTATAATTGTAGCACCATCTAGTGGAAGCAGGGAATGTAATGTTTCTCTCTTCCAAGGACATGTTCAAGGTTGCATGATGGGTAGTGTTTGTTTGTCAGTGATGTGACTGGAAGCAAGAGAACTCAAAAAGTCTCAAAACGATGTCATGGAAAAGGAAAGGCAGACCCTCGGGAAGGGAGTAGATGAACAGATTTTGAGGGTTATACCGAAGAATGTATGTATGGACACACAAGATGTCTAGAGGAAAGGCAAATTTACCTGCTGCTATGGCAATGCCATTGATAATCAATATGCTTACCCTCATTCTGTGATCCAATGAGACAAACTGACTCTGAACTAATTGAAGAATGTTGCTTCATGCGTAAGAGATCAAGAGGACTCAAGTGGAATGGCATCTAATTGAAATTTCAGAGAATGTTTAATCTCAGTGTTTTCATTAATATCAATCCAGGGGAGGCCAAGTGTAATATTCTCAAGCATTCCTAGGGTTTTGGGGGAAATATAGTTTAAATTTAACAGCAGCTCTGCGTGCAAACCTGCCCGTCTTTAATCACCGTTCCTTCCTGATGTGGATTAATCAGCGATGTCAGTCAGCTCCCTACGTCTCCAGCTCAGATAAAATTGTCTGATTCTTGCCAGCATTACAATCTAGTGCACCGGTGGATGCAATGACGTGCTCAATTATACATTTACTTGGACAAGTAATAAACATGCTGCCACTCTCTTGCCAAAGCTGAGGCCTGATTATAACGACTCTGCAAGCTGTTTTCCCAGCCTCCTGTTTCTCCTCTTGCTCTGATCAAGACATTCATCCCCAAAGAGATGCGCACTCATTGGAGAGAATGATTTCCCGTGCTGCACTCATGCACTGGCAAAATCCCCTCCCTGCTGTTTTTCCGTCCTCGCGCGGAGGTACGAGAGCTAATTTTTCCCAACATCCAAATATGATGACGCTATCAGTCCAACGCCTGAGCAAGCCTCGTGTCTACAAACATGATGAGATTTATCGGGAACCCAAGGTTGTGGGGAAAAAATTCAGAAAGAATTCTCCCTAAGGGTATATTGACATTTCCTTATTCACCATCTGCATCAAAAATAACTTCAAAAGCAATGATGCAATCTCATTTTAACGGAGGACAATGGAGAGCGTTTTCCCTTTTGTTTTTTGCCGCTCTTTGATGCAAGTTTTTCAAAGCTAACATGCAGGGGGGCCGTTTGATGCAGGACGCAGAAGCGATAGAATGTCATACGTGTTTGTGATGTGCAGAAGCATGAAAGAGCATCTCTTATGAGATACACCGCAAGTGGAAACAAAGGAAATACTGAGTGCGTGTCGCAAAAGCATGTCCATAAAATATTTCTGTTTTTATCTCATGTGGCTGCTTGTTGCTCACATTTCCTCTGCAGCCCCCCGGGGTGAGGCGGTCTTCACAAGTTCTCACGGACTGGATGCGAATCAGTTTGAAGTTGTACATCTCCATTCTACCGTTTCTTTCTTCCCAAACAATTTAAAACTACCAACCGTCAGGTATAAGATCCCTCGGGAGGCCGTTTCTCCCGCATCGCCGTGAGAGTGAGACGGACCGGCAGCTCATGGCTGATGCCGTTATGCAGCCGACGAAAGGCAGAATTTCTAACCTGAATTTAACCCTTTAACTAATTGGACATGCATGAATGATCACTTCGCAAGCTTATTTTCATTCCCTGTAATCTCCTTCCTTTTGGCACCTATCAAACTGTTCGACACGCGCTCTGCCTTGAATCTAATAATGTCACACAAGGCCATTTTGCAGCTTCTTAGAGGTAATAGTGTTGACACATTTTCAATCTTACAGCCGAAATCATTGCTAGAGGATAATAATTGAGCTTCTGTTTAACACCGCAGCGCGTTGGGGTGCAAATGATCTTTCATCACTTTGCCATAATGTGTTTTTATGGAAATTGATACCTGGAAACTCAGCACATTACGACAAAGTCATATGTATCGCTGTGCAATCTGAGAATTACACCTGCAGAAGTGAACTTATCAGAGACTTATATTATGCCAGTGTGAAAATGTTTGACATCTTACATTACATTTGTACTTGTATCTTTGTATCAATACAGTAGAAGTTATACGAGGCATCCTGGTTGTTGAAGATTTTGCCACAGCCTTTTTTCTCTGGTCATGATCAGCCTTGACATTACAACCGCTGATAAGTGAGGATCGTAGCGACTTCGACAAGGATCATATCGTGGTCCGATCGCAATAAACGTATTTTAAGACCAAATCTAAACAGGGTCATTGACGCTCTTGTGTGGCGAAAGTTAGCCTTTGACAGCCTACCTATCTTCATCATCATCATTGTTGCATACCAAGTACATTCATTTATAGAAACGGTTTCCCCTGATTACAGTAGCATCTTTCAGCGGGATAATCTTCTCTGACAGGAAGGGTTTAAGTTACATAACAATGAGTTCAAGGTGTTTACTTGACCTCCAAACTCCCCAGACCTCAATCCAATCCATGGGATGTGCAGGACAAACACGTCCGATCCATAGAAGAACCACCTCTCAGCTTACAGGACTTGGTAGGATCTGATTCCAATGTCTTGGTGCCATTCACAACAGCACACCTTCAGAGGTCTTTCAGAGTCCATGCTTCCATGAGTCAGGCCTGTTTTGGCAGCAAAAGGAGGACCAAAGGCAAGTGGTATAATTTTATGGTTGATCACTGTATATCACCAATTTCAGAAATATCTTCCAGAACATAAAACAGCCCAATTTTGTGAGAAGGCGACCTCCTATAAGGGGAAATACATCATCTGTTCCAACAACAGCAGGATGATTCAATGTGTGGTCAAACGGTCACACGCACTTAAACACGGTGGCTCGATACAAGTCCTTCCCAGGTCTCTGGTTACCAGGGAAACCTGTCAGCTGTGTGTGAGTGTGAGTGTGTGTGCGTGTGATTACACACTTGCAGCTGGCAGCATCTGTTCGAGACGGTGTTCGTTGATGCAGTCTTGGATGTATGGCCGGAAATGTATTTAAGCAACTGCTCCCCAATTTTGTTCTTAAAGTTGAGAGATGGCTGAGGGGTGACTGCAAACACGAACACTCAGTGTCTGTGCAATAATAGGTACAAACACGAGCATTAGTCTAAGAGTGGGATTATATAAGAGTTCTTTTTCAAACAGACAGTTTGAATGACGGCTGGAAACCATTTATCTGCCATCCTTTTTATTCAAATATATTATATAATATAATAGAATATATATATATATATATATATATATATATATGTATGTATATATATATATATATATATATATATATATATATATATGACGCAGAGGCCCACCGTACACAGCAAGAAGACCCTGTGCCGCCGCATATATATGTATTATTGTATATGTAAAAGGTCTCACCTCCTTCGGAGTGTCTCCCCGCCGGTGCACCTCTGGTTTCTCCCAGGGGTGAGGAGGCGCCGGCTCTTCCCTCAGCCTCTTCTCCAGTCCGGCGCCATCAATCACTCCGGCCCCCGCCATCGGGACACCGCCGATTCCCAGGCCCGGCCCTCCTCCGCCCACAGACCCCGCCCCGGCTCTAGCTTTGCCGTCGGACTGGCGGAGGACTGGTAGAGGAGGAGCCTCTTCGGGGGAGGCGGGGCTGAGCGGGGTGGTGGCCGCGCCCTTCTCCCTCCAGAAGAAGCCGCTGACCATGATGAAGGACTTTATGTTGGGGTAGGGGGCGGAGAGCTCGCGCAGCAGCGAGACGTAGTGGAGGGCCTTGTAGTAGTGGAGGAAGGAGATGACGCAGAGGCCCACCGTACACAGCAAGAAGACCCTGTGCCGCCGCATCTTCATCCTGCAGAGACAAGGAGGGACAACGTCAGCCGCAGGGACTCAAGACGTCACAAACCCAGACACCCGGTCCACTGGCGGAGAACAGCTCCAAAGTGGACCCCGATCTATTCCCCGTGACAATCTTGTCTCAGATCTGGATGTGGATCCAGATCCACGTTTACACTGTGCTGAAACATTGTGGTTCTCAGTTTCACTCTGGACCAGCGCCGGTTTCTCACCATCGAGGTACAGTTGCCTATCAGCAAGAAGGTTCTGGGTTTAGATCCGCCGGCAGGTTTCCTGTTTGGCGCCTGAAGGTTCTCCCCGTGTTTGTGTGGTCTCCCTCCAGCCCACAGTCTCAAAAGTTTGTCCCTCGTCCCAAAGTCCCCAAAAATATCTATGGTCATCTATGGTTATCCAGAGAAGGACACGCCCCTTCATCTATGGTCACCCAGAGAAGGACACACCCCTTCATCTATGGTTATCCAGAGAAGGACACGCCCCTTCATCTATGGTTATCCAGAGAAGGACACGCCCCTTCATCTATGGTTATCCAGAGAAGGACACGCCCCCTCAGCTATGGTCACCCAGAGAAGGACACCAATCTTCATCCATGGTCACCCAGAGAAGGACACGCCCCTTCCTCTATGGTCACCCAGAGAAGGACACACCCCTTCATCTATGGTTATCCAGAGAAGGACACGCCCCCTACGCTATGGTCCCCCAGAGAAGGACACCTGAGCGAAGTGAAGGAGATTAGAGGAGGAGGAAGGAGGTTGTAGGAGGAGGTGGAGTTATTTTCTACATTATCATAAGAACATATAACAGACCGAACGAGACGTAGTCTAAGTTAACGGGTCAGAACACACACACAACGCCGACCAGCCTAACTTCCACTGTAATCCTTCAAAATAAGACTACTTTAAATACATCGCTCCGTAGAGTTGTACAATTCAAAGAAAATAAAAAGGGGGCTCCTCCAGCTTCTCCCCCCAGCTTCTGACCGGATCAGCAGACCAGCAGAGCATTTGTCAACCTAAGTCCTTGTTTTTGTTCCGCTCAATAAAATCTGCTGTGAGCCGAGTGTGTGTGTGTGTTGGGACATAGGGGGGGAGGTGATGTTGGATCTTCGTCCAGCTTGAAGAAGCATGAATAAAAGGGAGTTGGTCGCAGCGGTGAAGGTCCAGACTGGAGGACCCGTCTGTCTCCTGATCCAAACGTTGGGCCCGGTTTTCTTCCAGCGGAGGGTTAACAACCAGCAGCTGGACCTCCTTCTATCTGTGCTTCAATCTAAACCCACATTCCTGTCTGCTGTGAAAACATAAACGACCCGAACAAAGGTTCTGTTTGAGGTTCGGCCCATCGGAGCTCAGAACCCGTCTCCCCTGAGAGCTGGACAGTAAAAACTGGACCTGCCCTCAGTCCTGGAATGTAAGTCCCTTAAAGGAACAAGGAGAACCAGGAGAATCAGGGGAACCAGTATGTATGTGTGTATATCTATATATGTATGTATGTGTGTGTGTATGTACGTATGTGTGTATGTACGTGTGTATATGTGTATGTATGTGTGTGTGTATTTATGTATGTATGTGTGTGTGTATGTATGTGTTTATATATGTGTGTGTATATATATATATGTGTATGTGTGTATATATGTATGTGTGTGTATATATATGTGTGTGTATATATATGTGTGTGTATGTGTGTGTATGTGTGTATATATATGTATGTGTGTGTATATATATGTGTGTATATATGTGTGTGTATATATATGTATGTGTGTGTATATATATGTATGTGTGTATGTATATATGTATGTATGTATGTATGTATGTATGTGTGTGTATATATAAGTGTGTATGTGTGTATATATATGTGTGTGTATATATATGTGTGTATGTGTGTGTATGTGTGTATATATATGTGTATGTATGTAGTGTGTGTGTGTATATATGTGTGTGTATGTATGTGTGTGTGTGTATGTGTGTGTGTATGCATGTGTGTATGTGTGTATGTATGTGTATGTGTGTGTTTATGTGTGTGTGTATTTATGTGTGTGTATGTGTGTGTGTATGTATGTATGTGTGTGTGTGTATGTGTGTGTATGTGTGTGTGTATGTGTGTGTGTATGCGTGTGTGTGTGTATGTATGTGTGTGTGTGTATGTGTGTGTGTATGTATGTGTGTGTGTGTATGTATGTGTGTGTATGTGTGTGTATGTATGTGTGTATGTGTGTGTATGTATGTGTGTGTGTGTGTGTGTGTGTGTGTGTGTGTGTGTGTGTGTGTGTGTGTGTGTGTGTGTGTGTGTGTGTGTGTGTGTGTGTGTGTGT